>BLBF01000071.1:7465388-7505110 GCA_015471245.1 Laticauda colubrina
GTCTGATGGTTACGCATCTTAATTACTTTGTCTGCTAACAATTTGAAGTGTGTTTGATTTTAGTACACAAGAAACTCCCTGGGAAAAATGAGAGCCATTGAGAGCCAGACGGTGGCTTGGTGGTTAAGACACTAGGCTGGCACTAGGTTCAAGACTTGAATGCTATGCAGCTAAGCTCCTGCTCACCTAGCAATTCAAGTGCATGTAAATGTGAGTAGTTAAAACAGGTGGGAAGGTAATATCGCTCCATGGCATCATGCTGGCTTCATGAATGTGGAAATATATTTGGAAAATTACTGGTCCAATTGCCTTGAAATGGAGAGTCACTGATCCCAGTATAGACTTTCAGATAGTTGTCTGAATAGAGACTGTCTTACCAGGAAGAAGAATCTGGATTCCATGTTTAAATGTGTCCGGTTTCTTCCTCAAAACGTTTCTGTTTACGGTGTCAAAAACTATAAAGGTGGTACACAATTCCTTTCCAATAAATGTGCATTTCACAATACATTGTAAAATAAAATGATTGTCTCTTCGAGAGCACTCCATTCTGAATCGAGCCATCCTTCCACCAAGTGGGGTTCCCCCCTCATTTAGTCCTATATTTTGCTCAAATTAATTTTGTTGTACCTTCTATAAATAAGACTTATGGGCCTATAGTTTTTTTTTTTGGGGGGGGGAAGTCTTCCTTGTCTCCTTTCTAAAAATGGGGACAAAGATGGAAACTTCCAGTGGTGGGATTCAAAAACTTTTACTCCTGGTTCTGTGAGTGTGGCTTGGTGGGTGTGGCCAAGTGACTGGGTGGGCATGGCTTTTTTGCACACACACCCCATTTTGGGGAGCTCCCTAGCCACAGAAGATCCTCTGGGAAGTGTGTTTTTGCTCCCCTAAGGCTCCTTTGGGGCTCTGAAAGAAAAGGAACAGAGCATGGGAGGGGCAGCACCACCCTGCCAAGCTCCGCTTTGGGAGCTTCCTAGACTCAGAAGAGCATCTGGGGGGCATTTTTGCTCCCCTAAGGCTCCTCAGGGGCTCTGGAAGGCAAAAAATGGAGGGGGGGGGGCTGAGCTCCTCCCTCCATTTTTTGCCTTTCTCTGCCTCAGCAAGAGAAATCCCAGCACAGCTGATCTTATCTACAGCTGATTGTTGGGAGGGATAAAAAAGAAAGAAATACTTTAGGTGAATGTTGGACAGGTGGGCGGGGTGAATGAACATCAGGCAAGAGGGTGACCGAGTGGGGGGCGTGGCCAGCCATAACTTACCACTTCGGCAACCCACACCATATTCTTGCTACCGGTTATCACCACTAGAAACTTCCCATTTTAATAGAATTGTGTTATTTATTTATCTAAGATAGGGGCCTTCAAACTTGACAGCTTTAAGTCAAAAGAGTCATCAAACTATATATACCATTAACAACTCCCAAAACCAGAAAAAACAAATTACCCAAAACAATAAGGAAGCTTCAATCCAAAAAGAAATCACTTTGGCAGAAAAACAAATCTGGTCACGTTGCCAACTTCAAAAGCCGATACAAAAATCTGTGCAACCAGATAAAAACTGAATACACCAATTATCACATTAAACAAGAAGAAAACCTTCTACGCACCAATTCCACCCACACTTTCTACAATTTTGTAAACATCAAACTAAAAGACTCAGGGTCCATCCCTCCCCTAAAAGAACCAAATGGTAAAGACTGCAATGATGACACCATTAAAGCCAACCTCTTTAACACATTCTTTGGCTCAGTATTTGTAAACAGCAATGGATCATGCCCAGTATTTCCTAGTTGAACCATAGACAACTACAGTGATCTAATACATATCAATTTGATAGAAGGCAATGTTGAAAAAGTACTATGCAATCTAAAACTATATCTATTGGACGGAATATGTGCCTATTTCTTTTAAAAGTTACCCATTGCCATAGCAGAACCTCTAAGCATAACCTTTGAAAAATCTTTGAGGACCAGCTCCTTGCCAAAACTATGGTCACAAGCCACAGTCATCCCCATCTTCAAAAAGGGAGCTCCTAGCCTAGATGAAAATTACAGACCAATCTCTTTATGCTGCATCACCTGTAAAGTCATGGAATCAATTATTAACCAATCCATCATCCTATACTTAGAAACAACCTACTCTCCAAACAATTTGGTTTTAGGAAAAAACTATCATGTAATCTGCAATGCTTACACTGCAAAAACATATGGACTACACAGCTCAATCAGGGCAAAGAAATTGACACAATCTACATAGACTTCTGTAAAGCCTTTGATTCAGCGGTACACGACAAACTACTCCTAAAACTAAAATCTTACGGTATCTCTGGACACCTGCATAACTGGATAGAAGCATTCCTGTCAAACAGACAACAAATGGTCAAAATTGGGAGCGTCCCATCAAATTCTGTACCTGTCAACAGTGGTGTCCCCCAAGGCAGTGTTCTGGGACCAACTCTTTTCATACTCTACATAAATGACCTCTGTGATAATATCAAGAGCAACTGTGTTCTCTTTGCTGATGATGTAAAGCTGTTCAACACCACAGACAATACTGCTACCCTTCAAAAAGACCTTGACTATGTATCAGAATGATCAAACAAATGGCAACTTCAAATCTCAACAAATAAATGCTCTATCCTACATATTGGCAAAAAAAAGAAAAGAAAAGAAAAGAAAATGCAGGCTGAATAATCAAGACCTTGTTGATGATCCAAACTCTGTCAAGGATCTTGGAGTACTCATCTCTAATGATCTAAGTGCTAAAGCCCACTGTAACTACATAGCCATAAATACATAACTACATAAATATATAATTACACATTCCGTGCAATCAAGTTTGGTGTGATTAACCTTAAGATTAAGGTTTGGTGTGATTAACCTTAAAATAATTAAGATTAGGTTAACCTAATTTAAGGTTAGGTTTTTTTAAACCTATTTTTTATTATTATTATTTTTAAGGTTAATCACACCAAACCTTAATCTTAAGGTTAATCACACCATACTTGATTGCACGAAATACAACTTTAGCAATAGAGTGGTCAATGTCTGGAATACTCTGCCTGACTCTGTGGTTTTTTCCCTAAACATGCCTACCGTCCCTGTCCTATTGTTTCTTTTATATATTTTTTTTCTTATATGTATCCATGTATTCATAACTATGTTTTTACTTATACCTGTTATCTTGTAAGCAATTGACAAAAAAAGTTGCCAAGCATAAAATATTGATTTAAAAAGCTTATGATTAGATCCCATCAGTTCTTCCTGAAACTCATTCAGAATAAAATTTGCCAATTCTTAAACGATTAAAGAAACAAAGAAATACTATCTCACCAGCTTTAGAATCCGTTCCTTGACCTTCCTGCAGGTGATAACTCTCTGAAGTAGAGATCCTGAATCCTTTATAGGTTAAAGGACTCTTGATATGCAAATTTCCTCCCCACACATGTACAGTTTGTGCAGCAATTATATTATTCTGCTTTTTTTTTGAAATTATTTCTTCTAAAGTTTCTTTTTCTTTGCTCCTTATTACTGGAAAAGTGGTGACACCACAGGAAGAAACGAAACAAAAAGGAAGGAAAAGAAATTTATTCATCCATATGCGGAATGAGGAAATCAATTCCTTTTTTCAGTTCTCCTTTGATCATTATGAGCAATTTGCTTCTGAATAAATGCTGTACTTTTGCCTTTTTTTTTTTTGAGCTGATCAAAAAGCAAGCAAGTAAATAAGCTAAACTTTTGCCATTCAAAGCCAAGAAGACCATTTGTTCTGTGAAATGCAAGTCATAGCTACAAGTTTTGTTTTAAAAGTGGCTTCTCTTGACAAGAAACTTTGCAGAAAATAGGAAAGACTGAGAAAGGTAAAGCTTTCTAGGTAATTCTGGTTAAACACTCATCGACACACCAGACCTGCCAACCCCTGATAAAGGAAAATCTGGAGACCCATGAAAAAAAATCTGGAGATTCTATAAAAAATAGTGAGATTCACGGTCACGTGGAACATACCACATAAATATTCGAACTTAATTCCATCAGATATAAGATCTTTTACCCGTGTTTCAATACATGGGTAAATGAGGCACAAAATCGAAACAATAATCCCATATTACATTCAGTTATGACCAATTTTAGAACTGATAACGCATCAGACATAATTTAGTATGTAAATTACAAACAACCTTGGCCTCAGCATTCTTTCTTCTATTACTACCCAAAGTCCCTAATCTTTGTTTTATTTCTGAGCTTCCCACTCCAGTTACGATGGCGTAATTACCGACATTTCCCCAAGAGCTGGGAACAGGTAAATTATAACTATTTTCGAGTAGATCCCAGCACAGAAACATCCCTCCCCCAATTAACTTCGATCTGTCAGGCTATCCCGTTCTGAGCAACATGGTGGCGATCAACCGCCGAGCTCAACGCCCTGCGAAGATGGGCCAAGACCAAGGCTCACCGTCAGAAAGATTCTGGAAGGGCAGGGCTTTGGGCGCGACTTCCCTGAACAGCAGAAATGAAGCCCAGAGGGAAAAGGCGGCGGGGCAAAAGTTGCGGCTCATCGTCCATCCAGGGAGAAAAATGGCACCCGACTTTGCGCGCGTTTTACTTCAGGCGAGGGCTGCTAAGGGCCAGCTGACAGGGAGTGCGAGAGCCAAGACTCTCATCACGGGAAACCGCCTCGCTAAGTCGCTGCTCTGGCGCAAATCGAGGCACGGCCACCAAGAGGGAGAAGGTGGGGATTTTCCTTCCAAGCGGTCATTGAACCCACAGGACTGAAATAACCGCTGGCTGAAACAGGGGATTCCGGGCCCTCCTCACCACCATATAACCGTGGTTATAAAAATTTTAAATTTGGCGTGAGATTGAGGAACCTTGTCGTGAGACCGTGAGACATGACAAAAAATTGTGAGACTCACAGCAGAACCGTGAGAGTTGGCAGGGCTGACACACAGAGTGTGTGTGCACACCCAAAAGAGGAGCAGGCCATCTGATTTTCTGTAAAACAACTCTTCTACTCACCCACCCAGGGGTGGGCTTCAAAAATTTCAAGAACTGGTTCTCTGCCCGGCTGCTGGGTGGGTGTGGCCATGGTGGCCATGGCCTAGTCGGCCTCCTGCACCATGGTGTGGGGGGTATTTTTACCCTCCCCAGGCTCTGGAGGTTTTCTTTGACTCTCCAGGAGGGTGAAAACGGCCCCCCAGGGTTTGGAGGCCCTCTAGAGGTTGGAAACGGGCCTGTTTCATGCCTTCCAGAACTTCTGGGAGGCCCATTTCTCACCCTCCCCAAGCCTCCATGTGGGTCCTGCATATACCTGGCATCCAAAATGGGCCACATGGGGATTCCTAGGAGGGGCAGGGGGGGGGGGGCAGGGCCAGCCAGGGGTGAGATTTACCGGCTCACTGAACCGATAATTAAAAATGATAAAATTAGCTACTGGTTCACCCGAACTGGGGCGAACTGGTATCAGCCCACCCATGCACCCAGCCAACTCTTAGACAGAAGAACAGAACACTTTTAATGCCGTTCCATAACTTCTTGATGTAGCTTCAATGCCATTCCTTGAGGATAACAAGGATTAAAACAGTCGCTGGAGCAAAATGGTTTGTAAAGGTGGATATAAACCATTATGCATAGCTTTGTTCAGACACATGCCTAATACATAAGAAGAACTGTTAAGGTTTTGCAATTTATGAGCTGACCAGATATGACTGATATAAATCTGGCTGATGCAATTTAGAATGATTCAGCATAGCATGGGTACTTCGCTTTAAGACTGGGGATTAAAGATCCGTTTAAGAGGTGTTTATATAAATGGCAGTCATTAAAGGCATGTTTTCTCTCCTTGTGTCCAGTATTCATTGAAGAGTTCTCCATGTTAAGAAGAAGGCTTGCTTGTAAGTTGTTTTGCCTACCATGTTTATTTCTGTATATAACTGCTGTAGATAAACCACCATAAAATGTCTAAGTCTCTGTGTGCTGTTTTTTCTCCTGGGTTATCTCATAATGGTAGTCACACTGCAAACACTCTGACAAGAACTTAGATGTGGACTGCTGGTTAGATATGACCACTTGCAAAACAAGAAGAAAGAGCATCTAGATTAGTTGAAGACTTGTTGAAATGAAAACTAAATCCTTTAAAATAGTTGTCCTTATTCTGTTCAAAAATGTTACGGGATGTTCTAAATTGTCAGACTTTGATTTAGCTTTACTTACTTCGAGAACAGATAGAAACGTTCATAGGGCATACTTAGCATATGTCCAACTGAGACACAGGAATATTGTAACTGTGACCTCATTCCTGATATGAGGCTATGTTTTATCTAGCCAAGACAACCAATGGGACAAAAATCATACAGGAGCTCTCCTTGGTGACTATTCTGGCTAGCTGGACAGGATCACTGGAAGAGGATTCGATGCGTCTTCATCAGTAAAGCACCTAATGGAAAAAGAGAAAGAAGTTAATTTCAGACTAAGCTGAGACTCATCCAAATTAACTCTAATTGATGTAAATCCTTACACACACACACACATGCACCCCTCTCGTACCTTCATCCCATTGCAACATTTGGATAGAACGCAAACTTGCTTCCAAAAGAAATCCAGGGATTCTGTTACATCCTTGTCCAGTTATGGAACATGGGCTTAGTTTGCTGCTAAAATATTTGCTTTGGTTGCTAAGTTGTTTCCTCATGATTCTCCAGCTTTTGCAAAATTAATGCCTAAAGCCCATGTCCCACTGCACCAACGGATGCAAAGAGGATGTAAAACGGAGAAGAACACTTGCCATCCATTGGAAAACACGATGCATCCATTGTGTACTCACTGCGTACGTCTTTCATACACTCTATCCACCAAACATCCGTCGACTGCTATTTCATCCGCTCAAAAAGTTTTGAGCTGCACAAAACTTTTTGAGTGGATGAACTTTCCACCGCGTACGATCTACATCCACGACACATACGGGCAACAAACATTCTACGTCTGTTGTCATCCGTTACATGTCCGATGTATCCTCTCGGCATCCTCTGGGCATTCACACAACTCACATCTGCTCCAGCAGAAAGCAGAAAGAGGGAGGAAGCGAAAGGTAGGCGGAACGTCCACACAGCGTTAGTAGCACGGACATAGAAAGGATGAAAGCGGATGCAGCTCATATATAAAGGATTAAAACAGACAAAACGTTCATATATGGGACGTATCTCTGATATTTAGGATGTCTGGAGGATGTCTAGAGTATGTGGAAGGACACCTAGCATAAAACCGACATTTCCTATAAAAAGGGGGAGGAAATCACCTGGATCTCACTATCAGTCCAGCAGCCGTGGTGTGCAGACCTCTTCAGCCTTGGTCTTGCTCTTCCACATCATCCATTGATCTCCACCATGGATCATTGCACACTCCTTTTGGTAGCCGCGATCATTCAACACCAGAACCAAACCCTCTTCAGACTGTTTCACCTTTTCTACACAAGGAGAAGAAGAAGACGTCCAAGAGCTTTCTGGGTCCGACGATGGTTTGGGAGAAGAGTGGAGTTTGGACTCTATGACAAGCTGATGGTGGAGCTGAGGAATGAAGACACTCGTGCATTCCAGCACTTCATGAGGATGCCACCAGCCATGTTTGATGAAGTTGTGGAGCGTCTGACACCCAGGTTGACCAAGGCAAACACCAACTTCCATCCCAGCCTGGACCCTGGACTGAAGGTGGCACTGACTCTGCGCCACCTGGCCTCTGGGACCACATACAGAAACATGCAGTATGCCTGGAGGGTGCCACACAACACCATCAGCATTGTGGTCAGAGAAGTGGTGCAGGCCATCATCGAAGAATACATGGAGGAGCTCCTCCAGTGTCCCACCACTGAAGAAGGCTGGAGGAAAGTTGCAGAGCAGTGGTATCAGAGGTGGAACTTTCCCCACACCGTTGGAGCCATAGATGGGAAGCACGTGGCCTGCAAAGCTCCACCCAACTCAGGGTCCAATTATTACAACTACAAGGGCTTCTTCAGCATCATCCTCTTTGCCATGGTCAATGCTGACTACAAGTTCATGTACATTGATGCTTCAGGCAACGGGTCAGCTTCAGATGCCCAGATATACAATGCCAGTGACCTTAAGGATGGGCTGGAACGCAACCTCATCATGAGTTTTCCAGATCCAGACCCCCTACCCAACAACACACAAGATGTGCCCTACTTCATCGTGGGTGATGACGCCTTCTCCCTCAGAACCTACCTCATGAAGCCCTACACTTCAAGATACCTTACCCGTGAAGAGAGGATCTTCAACTACAGGCTGTCCAGGGCAAGACAGGTGGTGGAGAACGCCTTTGGCATCCTGGCCAACAGGTTCCAGGTACTTCTCACCACCATGCAGCATTGCCCAGAGACCGTGAAGGGAAGAAGCAGCGCAACCTCCTGAAACACTGGTGCAACTCCCCAGCTGGAGCAGTGGAGTGGCAAGACAGGATGGTAGATGCTTAATGGATGCTTCCTTGAGCCTGTCTCATCACACTGATGAGATTGTGCCATGTATGTTGAGTGGCCCTACAATGAACAGGGCATTAATAAAAAGCTTTATGTTGAAATGTGTTGATCAATGATTAAATTATTATTGATAATAAAGGGCCATACGTGTGGCAGCTGGGAGGGTGGACCATACAATCCCACTATGCTTGCACTGGAGGTTTATCTATCCCACAGCTATCCTTACCCATCCCACAGCTATCCTTACCCATCCCACAGCTATCCTTACCCATCCCACAGCTATCCTTACCCATCCCACAACTATCCTTACCTTTCCCACAAGCATGCAAAGGCTTAACCCTTTTTTCAAAGTTTTCATCAACACTTTATTAAGTAAAAAAAATGAACCAAGTGTGTGAAGCAAAGATAACTTTTATTAATAACAAATTGTATGACTTTCTTAAAAAGCAAAATGACCCAAGTAAAGTGTCTTAAGCAAAGATAAAGTGAACAGGTAACAACTCAGTCTCTGGCACTCTTCTCAGTCACTCTGAGGCGTGCCCATGGTCTCAGATGTAAAGGGACCAGGGACTGTGGAGGTGGCTGTTGCTGGAGTGCTGGTCTGAGGCGCCATTGGGGTGCCTGGCCCCGAGAGTACAACAGGAGATGGTGTGTGCAGGAAGCTCTCAGAGAGCTGACTCAGTCCCGTGAGGTTGAGAGGCCCTTCATCAAGTACCTGGGATGTGAGGCCCAAGACTGATGACAGATGTTCTGATGAGCTTGGCTGTGGGGTGGAGGAAGGAGGAGTGTAGTGGGGCTGTCTGGTCTGCAGCTGGGCGAGGTGAGGTGTCTGTGGCGTCTGTGGTGTCCGAGGAACCTGGACCTGGACTGGGAAGGGCTGCCTCTGCTGTGGGAAGTCCTGGTAGTGGTAGCCTTGGTAGGTGAGGGGCTGTTGAAATCTGTGGAAGGGCTGTGACATCGCCTGGGGTGGAGGAGCAGACCTGGAGTGGGTAGGAGCAGGTTCAGCTGGGCCTGGAGGGTGGTGCAGAAGAGCTGTGATCCTCTCCTTCATCACCTGTTACTGGGCCTCGGGCATGTCCATGAGGGTCTGGCTCACGTAGGTGATGAAGGGCTTGCGGTTCAAGGATAGTATGTCAAAGTGGACCAGCTGGGAGAGAATATCTGTGCTGGCTTTGATTGTGTCTCTGATCTCCAAGAGGACAATGTGGCTCTGTCCCTCCAGTCTGCCTCTCTGCCTACTTTCTGTGGAGGTGGAGCTGGGTGTGGGTGTGGGTTGGTCTCTGGTGGCTGCTTCTTCTTGCTCCATCTGAGACAGGGGATCCTCCATGTCCTCCAGCACGGGGACAGCTGTTGGGGGGGTCTCTGTTGTGGGACCCTCCAAAGACACCTGCCTGGACATGGTAGCTGTCTCCTGGCTGGAAGAGGAGTGGCTCTCTGTGGGCTGTCTGAGGGAAAGAGTTGACAGAGGGGCTGCTCCTCGGTGGCGGACCTCACTCTCCAGGAAGGTGCACCTGGCCAAGACATAGGTCTCCCGGTCAGTGAGCTTGACAGCGGCCTGCCTGAATTTCTTCAGGTGCAGCTTGCCATACCAGGTGTGTATGTGCTTCCACCATCCAAGGAGTACATCTGAAGTGTAGCCCAGGCTCTCCGCCTTCTCTCTCCAAGCTGCCTGCTTTCTCTTGGTGTCGCGATAGAGCCTGTGGCCCTTCCTCCACAGGTACTCGTTCTCCCTCAGCCATTCCAGCACCTCATGGTCCTCGGAAATGGAGTACTGTTTCCTCTCTCCCTTCTCCTTGCCTTGCCTCTTCCTCCCTCTGGCAGGGCCTTCAGCAGCAGGGCTTTGAGGGCCTTGGGGCTGGTCCACCATAGCAGCAGGAGAAGCACCAGCAGCACCACCAGCAGGAGAAGCACCAGCAGGAGAAGCACCAGCAGCAGCAACACCAGGAGCACCAGCAGCAGCAGCAGAAGCACCAGCAGCTTCAGAGTCAGCGCCAGGGGGTGGGATGGTGGTTCTGTCCTTCTTGCCAGGGCTGGCAGGAGTAGGCACAGGCTTCCTCTTCTTTCCCATGGTGTTCTCTCTAGATGTCTCTGGCAGCAAGTCTTTCCTCTGAATGGTGACTGCTTGCGAGCTGCATCCTTTTATATCTGCGGAGCTTACGCAATTCATCCTCCCCCCATGCGCAGTGAACGCTTTGCATCCGCTACGCATCCGCTATGCATCCTATAGGCATCTGTGATGCATCCTATAGGCATCTGTGATGCATCCGCGTCATCCGCTATGCATCCGCTACGCATCCGCTCCTTCCGCTAGGCATCTGCTTCGCTATTCTCCCCCGGAAGCCCTGCGGATGTATCATTCGCTTCCATCCGCTTCCATCCACTAGGCTTCCTACGAACATCCGCTTTACATCCCCGCTACATCCTCCCCACATCCATTCCTTTCCGTTGTTGTCCGTTCTGTTTATGCAAATTTGGGGCAGTTTTGAGAGCGGATAACAACGGATGGAGCCACCCCCGAAATTTTGCTTGTCTGCTGTGTCCTTTTTGCATACGTTTTGCATCCGTCGGCCAGTGTGACATATAACATATATTGATGCTTCTGCACTCTATACACTCCTGGTTGAATTATTGGCTGATTTAAAGAAAAAACTGCAAATCACATGTTTATTTTATTCCAGCTGTATTTTTTTTTTAAATATGCTGATTTTCTTTTCTTTTTGTTCTCTCTCTCTCATCTATCTATCATCCATCTGTCTGTCTGTCTGTCTGTCTATCAAGCAACTCTCATCTATCTATCTCTCATCTATCTATCATATCTATCTATCTAGGTCTATCAATCAATCAATCATCCATCCATCTTTCTGATCTTTCTGTCAAGCATCTCTCTCATCTATCAGATATCTATCATTCATATCTATCTATCATCTATCCTCTGTCACCTATCTGTCAATTATCTATTCTCTATCTCTATTGATCATCTAACTATAATCTATCTATCATCTATCTATCTATCTGTCTATCTATCATCTGTCTATCATCTATCTATCTATCTATCACCTATCTATCTATCTTTTGGTTTTTACATATGTTTTCTTTTCCCTTATTTCATTTTCAACTTATTGTATGGCTCCTAATAGAAAATGCACATTCACTGCTAAGATAGTTGGCATTGTTCTTCTTCCCTGCAATAGTTAAAAACTCTTTATTTTCCAATTCTCTATACGGTCTATTTTTCTTTAGTAGACATTCTCTCTAAGCAGATGGCCATCAAGATGAGCCCTGTCAGATGTTGTGGCTCACCTGTTATGAAGAACATTGGAATGCAAGCCCAGGCCAAGCTGTAGGAGGACCCAAAGATAATTAAATGCTGCGTATAAGGCCTGCTGTTCCTGTATATATATGTGAATATGCACATGCCAAGTAAGAAGAGAGTACCTAGGCCAAATAGGAGAAGGAGGGGGGGGAATTTGCTTCAAAAGAACATTGCATATAATATTAGTTTGTTTGTTTAAAAACAGTTACACAGGTGCCCAACTCAACCAATTCTGGCTGACTTTTAACAAACTTGATAAAACTTAACCAAAAGGACACTATACCACAGCACATAAACTGATAAATAATAAGAAAATGGTGGTCAAAGCAGAAGTGATATCATTCTCCAATTGGGGTGCCAATATGTCACATCCCAAAGGCTCAAGGGAATCAACAGCTCTACTTTGCCTGCCATTGATAAGAACAAAAGAATAATCCTGCCAAATCTGGGCAAGGCCCATCGTGGTCCAATATCACCATGACCAACCATGATCATCCAGATGCTTGTGAGGGACTTAGAAGCAGGATGTGAAAACATATCTTTCTTCTCTCCTTGTTATCTTGCAATATTAGAATCAGAATAGATCTGGAAGGGACCTTGGAGGTCTTTTAGTCCAGCCCTCTGCTCAAACTGGAAATCCTATACCATTTGAGACAGGTGACTGTCCAGTCTCTTCTTAAAAACCTCCAGTGATGAAGCACCCACAGCTTCTAAAGGCAGGCAGTTCCACTGGGTAATTGTCCTCCCTGTTAGGAAGTTTCTCCTTAATTCTAGGTTGCTTCTCTTCTTGATTGGTTTCCATCCATTGTTTCTTGTCTTGCTCTCTGGTGCTTTGGAAAAGAAACTGACCCCCTCCTCTTCGTGGCAGCCTCTCAAATATTGGAATACTCCTATCATATCTCATGTTCAAATAGTATTTGAAGAGATGCTGTTCCCCTCCTGCAAGTGACACTGAGATTCAGTGTTATTCCAGGTTGAGGTCAGCATGCCTTCAAATATCATCTCAAGAATAATACTCCATGAATTCACTCAATCCATTTTGTAAGGTTTTCCAAACTAGCAGTTATCATCCTGCACAGGTTCATAAAGTGCAATGTGAAGAAGAGTATTTGATGGCCCACTTTTCCCTCAGCCTTGCAATGGAATATCCTTCAAGAGAGAAGTGTTGTGGTCTGCCAGCAGCCTGCCAATAGAGTTAATGCAAGATTTGGACAATGAGGAGGTTGGGGAGGAACATGGGACAATCTTGGAGTCTGGGGAAGCCTCTGACAAGGGCTCTGCATCGGAGACAGAGATGGGGCCAGGGCCGTCCAACAGTTATCAGCTGCCTTCGCAGTTGGAGATCAGTGGAGCAGAAGAGCAACTGGAGCCTGTTCCCGATGTGCACATGCCCAGAGCTGCCAGGAGAAGACAAACAAGGGTCGACTTGGGAGTAAAGGCACAGGTGGATGGTGAATAGGGAGTAAAGAGGAGTGAAAGGGGAGTAGGGTTTGCAGGAGACAATTCATTCATTTAATTAGGATGAAGATCCATTCGAGACTCTTTGCCAAGTATATTCTGATAAAGTGTTACACTTGGAAGCTATTGACCTGGCAATTCTCCAAGCCTGATAAGGTTTGTGGTTGTAAATCACCCTTGAAAGACTGTTTGCCAGGACTTTGCTGGGTGTGAATGATAGAAATTCATATTAGCCTAATGGGGTTTTGTTGAGACGAGGAGTTGGCTTTGTGATTTTGTGAAGCCTAGGTCAGAATAAGAAGAATGGGCCTGCCAATACAGTAAAATAAAAATGGAGGAACCCCAACAATTACCTGCTACGATGCTGAAGATAGAGGAAAGCAAGACCAGGGAGACTGAATTCACTTGGGTACAAATGAAAGAAAAGGAGACACAGCACCAAGCCAGGAAGCCACAGATTGTTCCAAGCACCAGGAAAATCCTAGTAGTATGGACAAACCATGCTAGGATCCATGGAGAAAGAGGATAAGAATAGCATTAGGTAGTGATGGCACAAAGATGGATAGACTCTCTTTAGCCCACCTTCACAAAAATAGATTAAGTTTTGCCATCAGCAAAATCTCTAGGGAAATACGTTGGAAAATAACCATGAAGCTCTATGTTGTATCTTTGTGAGATTTCTAGCAGATTGTTTTCCTGTTAGCTCTTTTAGCAAAATTGCTTTCATGGCAAATTCTAATAGCAAAAATAACAATGAAAATTCCATGCATATTGCATGAAAACTATGCCTTTAACTCTTAAATACTTAACAAAACCCAAGCATCTACCTGTATTCAGTAAATAACAGTAAAAATATCCAAGCATGTTTGCTCAGAATGAGTTCTGAACATCTAGATTTTTATTAATATGAAGGTAAAATTAAAATATGCCACTACACTCCTTGAAATAACAATGTCTTCATTGTCACTATATTTGCCAATGTATTAAAAACATTCTCACAGGGCCTGGCCTCGTGGCAAATGTATAAGTCAACACAGAGACAGAAAAGATGTAGCATAAATGCATTTATGTGTGTGACCGAAATGAAAGAATCTGAACTGGAGAGTTTGCATAATATTGTGTACTATTTGCTCAATATTTAAAGCAAATATTCAAAATCTTACCTAGGTTAATTGGATAAAAGTCACAATTTGGATCTAAGCAAATGCTCCAGAGACCCCCATGAAGTAGGCCATGAGGTGTACTTTCAGTCACCCAGTAAGGGGTGAACAAGGCTATCAACATCAACATTAGACTCGCAGTGCAGAAAATCAGGCTGCTGAACCAGAGGGGTTGCATCAAGAAACGAAAGTTAGTTTGAGAATACACTGATATGGTTGAGATAGTCCTAGGAAGGAAGAGAAGTGAGTCATTATCCACATTTGGTGGCTCATGAGATTAGCAACTTGACTGATGGTTGCCACAGGATGGGTTGAGTTTCCATCATGTGCTTCAGCTCTTGTCAACCCAGAGGTTCAAAAGCAGGTTTCCAAAGCAGATAAATAAGTACCACTTCAATAGGCAACTTCACCAGGAGGCTAAAGTTGCATTTCTTCTTATCCAAATTTTAGAATGAACTTGTAGTTCTTTCTCTCTGTACTCCTTTAAATCTCATAATCCCACTTTCAGGACTGGAATAAATGAAAGGGGAACAAACAATTCAGAATAACATTTACTGTAGAAGACAATATGAAGATTTGTGTCCATCAAGTTCTGTATGTATTTCTCCCTCTGGAAATAATGTTGCTTATTATGTTAAAGGGAGAATTAAAATTAAATAGTCCATTTTTTTTCCAGACTAAGGACTCAACAGTCAAGGATAAGGAAGAGTTCATAGATCAAATTTTAACAAAACAAACATTACTGCCAGTAATTTAAAATAACCATTAAAGGGCTGGCAAAAGGGACAAGTTTTACCATCCAAATGGGGTGAGCAGGAACCAAACACCTATCCATAGGGTGACATTCTACAGTTAAGGAGTTGCTCACGGAAATGTCCCTTCCAATAGATATCATAGTTGAACTTTTGGCTAGGGGGGCATCTTTAAATGATCTTTTCCCTCTGGTCTAAATAATTACTCAGTTAGATAGGAGTAGTAGATAGGAGAGATGGATGGACCTTCTATTCCAGGGATGTTCAACTTGGCAAGTTTAAGATTTATGGACTTCTACTATCCTAGTAGATAGGAGAGATGGATGGACCTTCTATTCCAGGGATGTTCAACTTGGCAAGTTTAAGATTTATGGACTTCAACAGTTGAAGTCTTGAAGTCCATAAGTCTTAAAGATTCCAAGGTTGGATACCCAGTGAAGCAGAATTCCTATATATTACAGAAATGCCATCTTCTGTACCTCTAGTTCTAGGTTGCTGCCTCATAGGGTAGCCCAACCCTGTTGTCATACCTGTCTACCATATTTATGTTGGGGGTTGATTCTGGAGAAGCATCAACCCTTTCAGAAATATATCCAGTTGCCTAGGACGCTACAGCTGATCCAGTCACTGCCAAGCAACATAACATTTGACCAATCAGATTCTTGGAAAATTCTACATGTGGAAATTTAAACCAATCAGAGAAGCAATAGGAAAAATGGTTCTCCACCATTCAGAACAAATTTGAAAATGTCAGATGAGTCAATCCTAAATCAAAAGAAATTTCAGTCATAAATTTAGGGATTGAAAAAAATATTTGAAATAAACAGCAGATTCCAATAAACAAACTAAAGGTACACATAAAATTGCAATATTGAAACTTATACAAGAAGATGTTAGAATAAATCCTAAAGAGCAGAGAGCTTCTTGTGGGAAATAGATTCTATTTTGGTTTTTATAAGATAGAACATATGTAAGCAACATCACAATTTCAAAAACTGAACACAAGAGAGGATGAGATTTTAGCTAGTGGAGAGATACACAGGCCCATAAAAATGATGCTAAACAATAACAGTATTGAAGGAGATTTTTGAAGAGTGCAATCAGGAAATAGTACTGTCTGGTCAAAATTTTGTTGCTAAGTGAAATATTTAAGTGAGTTTGCCCCATTTTATGACCTTTCTTGCCAAAGTTGTCAAGTGAATCACCGCAGCTGTTAAATTAGTCCAATGGTTAAGTGAATCTGGCTTCCCCACTGACTTTGCTTGTCTGAAGGTCGCAAAAGGAAAAAAGGTCACAAAATTCCCATTCCCCCCCCCCCCATCCCACTAACCTGCTTTCCAGCTCCGTTCTCCTGTGCAGGGCAACAAAATAAGACCCAGCCAATCAGCTGAGACTCAAGAGGCAGAGAATAGATGGGGGTGGGGCCACTCAGAGGTAGTATTTGCTAGTTCTCTAAACTACTCAAAATTTCCACTACCGGTTCTGTAGAACCGGTCAGAACCTGCTGAATACCACCTCTGGTCTAATCTACCATAGCTATTTTATACCACAAATGTGGCAAACCCTTTGCACTGCATATTGCTTGCATTTTAATATTAAATTGACTATGGGCCTCACAGTTTATGGATTATTGTTTTAGCATAGTTAGGCCATGTGTAATTGACAGGCTGCTGGATTTTAATGTAGATTGTATCTGTTATTTATTATTTATTCTAGAATTTTTAATTGATATTCATGGAATGTTTTATTTGCTCCAGTCCTGGTCTGTGATTGTAATAAACTGAATTGATGATTGATTGATTGATTGATAAATATGAGTCAATTGCCCAGCCTCTGAATTTTGATCACATGACCTTGGGGATGCTATTTTGGTGGTAAGTGTGAAAACTAGGCCATAAATCACTTTTTTGAGTGCTGTTGTAACTTTGAATCATCACTAAATGAACCACCAAGGATTACCTGTACTTAAAGAGTACTTAGGACCCATTTATAGAATGGATTACTCCACCATGATGATCTCTTCAGAGCTTACCCTACACTTAAAGGAAACCAGCATATTTTGTCTGAGGCCAGGCCTTGCCATTGCCTTAAATATGTCGATCTGTTTCATCTATATTTGAAGTCAACTCAAATGAGACACGGAAAGAAGTGCTTTTATTTATGACATTTCTTTCCCACCCTTTCTAGGGAACTCATGAGGTCTTTTGCTGGTTCTCCCTTCAGTCCTCTGTGGCCTTCCAGCAATCACGGGAAGTAAGTCATACAGAGAAAGAACAACTAGGTCAATTTAATATGTCAAGATACGGTTTAATGAATCATGATTGTTTCAATAAAACATAGTTGACTGGGTTGACACTCACGTTCAGCCAAAACAAATTACGCTGGTTGTCTGTATAAAGAATGCATCATGACCACCCATGAACTTTTTGACGAAGCTGATGTGCCCCTGGTGGGGACTGACTCTGAGGGAGAGGAGGAACAGCCTTCAGGAAGTGGAAGGGTGGCTCCAAAGGTTGTGGAGGTTATGGAATGGCAGAGTCCGGCTGGGCAGTCAGAGGAGGATCCGGGCCCATCCCCTCTCCATCCTAGGGCATGCAGGGAGGAGAGGATAAGGGAGAGACGTGGTCTACTTGGAAGGAAAGGGCCTTGATCCTCTTCATGGGCTGCAGTTGTGACAACTGGACAAGAGGATGGACCTGTGTACTGGCGAATGCTGGAAACAAAGCATGGAAATATTTCTAGTTTATTGTTTCTCTCTTATGCCTCCTTTGGCATCCTTCCCAGTGTGTGTTCTAATATCTGTGGACATCTTCCAGCCCTTATCTTGCCTGGTTTGTGTTGCTTTTTACTCTGTATAATTTAAAGGGCATTTCCTCCTTCTTATAACTGCTTTTGTGGGAGTTTTTTTTGTCTCCAGTCAAGGATATTTGGAGCTTGGGAGCAAAGTGAAGGAATAAAAGGGGCTTCTCCTGTTTTTTGTGACTGTGTTTATTTTGTACCCCACCCTGGGTCATCACATAAGCAGATATTTAACCTGAATCACTTCACCCTAGTCAAATCCTTTATATCTGCCACACCATGCCAGAGGGTTTTTTGGGGGGAAGGAAAAAAGTCACTGCATACACTTTTAACACTGAAAAATTGCTTTTTTAAATTTCAAACAAGACAGGCATGATCTAAAAAGATCTCAAGAAAATCTGGATGGAACAAGAAAGACTAGGCAAACATGAGGCCAAATACATAGTTATGGAATGTTTATCGACAACAACTAACAAACAAAACCATATTCACATATGTTTTCACTTACAAATACAACCCACAGGTAAACTGATGCCCACATATATATATTTATATGCCAGATTCCCATGCATTTGCACAGATCCTCAGACAACAAGGCCTAACCAAAATGGACACCACTGTTCTCCTCAGGATGTCCATTTTACCGCCATCATGACACCACCATATACTCACTCACTTACACTGGAAGCTAATGCTCCTCGGACAAACCTATACATTGTTCAATTTGTTTTCAGTTAGAGAAAGGCTGAAATATTGTCAGCCTTGATTCACTGCCACAATATAATTGTAAGGTATCTTTTTGAGGTGCGTGGAGACAAATGAGGTATTATTTACAATGGCTGTCATGGAGTAGCATGACATGTGTTTTCTTCTTCTCTGTCTCTTCCCTTCTCATTTCCTGGCTTCAGCCCTCTCTGGTTCCTTATGATACCCAAGGCATGTGAAATTAGCATGAGCCATTACTTAGCTGCAAGTCAGGACAGGAAACCAATCCCCAGTTTCCAATTTAAAGGTGAAGCAAGTTCCTACTTTTTCCTCCCAGATCATAGCTTCTGGGATGTCATAGCAAGCCATGGTCGTTTCCAGCTATCATAAAATATCGCATGCCAATGTCCTGCCAAGATGGGAGAGAACTGGCTGAAGGCCATTCATAGTAGCAAAACCATGGTCCAATTACATTGGAACAAGAAAAAACGGGATATTTTCTTCTTATACCCAGAATAAAGTTGCATTTGCCCCAGCTAAATGCTCCAGTGCATAATTGTTTCCATGATTATGAAACCAGCAAATGTGCTATAAGTGATTTTCTAAAAAGTCTCAGTGGGAGGGTAGATGCCTAGGCTAAAGAAATGATGGTTTTTTCAGTCAGCAAAAGTAGAATACCTGGGGGAACAAAGGAAAAAAATGAGTAATAAAAATCACCTGTCAAAGCCATAGATAGTAATATGATTGACTGATTGATCCTTATGTTAAAAAGTTGCCTCTTCAAGTCTTGAAAATTCAGACATCTTGGACTTTGTCTCCCAACTGCCCCAGCCAGTTTGGTTGAAGGGAAGAAACTGTGAAATCCTTCAAACCATCACTAGCGTCAAAAACATAATGACATTAAATGTAGAAAAGAAAAGACAACTGCAGACCTGAGAAAAGATGACTCACCGGTAATGATGTACATAAGAATGGAAGCCCAGCCCAAGCTGAAGGATGAGCCAAATATTATGAAACGTTGGGTGTATCCTGGGGATTTCCTAAGAATGGCAGTGAACAAAGACATGGCAACCAGAACAAGAAAACCTAGGGACAAAAAGAAGGAAAAAGAAATGTGGAATGGGAGTTGAAGAGCAACCTCGCAACTTCACCCACCTCTGTGGAAAACCTCTTATGTTCATCAGCTCTGAACTGAGAATTATCCTAGGACAACAGACCTGAAGGACACACAATCTAATTATCCATCAACCACAGGGCTAGCCATATGAGCAAGAGTTATATCCTAATACCCTAATGAACCATGGTAGCGCAGTGTTTAGAATGCAGTACTCCAAGCTACTTCTGCTGCCTGCCGGTTGCCCTGCAATTTGACAGTTCGATTCTAACTGTCTCAAGGTTGACTCAATCTTGGACTCATCGTTCCAACATTAGTAAAATAAGGATCCAGATTGTTGGAGGCAATATGCTGACTCTGTAAATGACTGTGAAGTATAAATCTAAATGCTATTGCTACTGCTAAGTGCTATTGTGCTAAGTGCTAAGTATAAATCTAAGTGCTATTGCTCCTGCTAATAACCAACAGAAGCTCCAACAACATGCAACTAACTGACCTGAACTATCTAACAAGGCCAGGTTATGTCTCACTATTTCTTTCTGGGCTGGAACAGCTGGTCTCTCTCCACCCTTGTTCCTTTAGATTGTGAGCTTAAAGGCAGGGGGTGATTGTTTTTTTGCTCCCTCTTTTTAATTTGTCTGAGCGACTTTGGAAAGCAAGCACTGTCTGGGGGAGAAAAAAAAAACTTTTGGTTTTAGACAAATAGTCCAACAGCTGGAATAATTTGAAGAAATATCTGAGTTCACCCTTAGGGCATCCTTCATGCAAAGCAAAGGTTCACATCCTGAAGAACAGCATCTGTATTTACCAAGTCCCTCAAATAAGGGCTGAGGATTGCTTCTGATTTAAGTACCAAAAAGAAGCCTTGAATATGTAGAAGCATGAACAATGGCCCTCCCTGAGACTGCAGCAGCTACAGAATTACATAACACCAAGAATGCTCCAAAAGGCCCCCAAAGAATATATAAATGCCCACCTATCTCAACCCCATTGTCAGGGTTTCAATGGATGGCTTAATTAATTCATGAGCCTCAAGCCAATTTTCAAAAGAAATCTAATTATTTATTAGGAGCAACATGTCGGCACTTTCCCAAGTGTATTTGGCTCTGCCCCACATAATTTACTGTCCACTTATGACCATGTTTCCTCCCTCCTCCCAGGGTGTGTCATAAATCTCATTCTCCAACTGAGCACTTTCGTGGGCTGTAGAAAGCACTCTTCTCTGGCTTGCTCTAGTAACCTGGGATACTATCTAGAGAAAGGTATGTGTGGAATGTACTTTTGATCATAGCAACTGAGTTTCTCCCCCCTTCCTGCCTATGGCAACTCAAGAGCAGTCCAGGAATGCTTTACAAGTTGACACCCATTTTGTCAGCCAACCCAGAAACATGCTGCTGTCAATTGAAGTTTGTGGCTACTAAATAAACAGAGATCTCCTTTCCAAAATGCGGCCTGACTCCATTTTATTTTCAGCGTCTTTCTCCTGGGTTGGAACTGGATCCAGTTTTTCTTCCAACAATACCAAGCAGAGACCTAGCTGCTTTAAAGAGTTGCAGGCAAAGGTTATGATTGCATTCCAAAACCCCTTTCTGGAATAATTCTAAAAGGCTGCCCAAGTCTATTACCAACCTGCACTAAAGCTGAAGATGGCTGCTACTTTTATCACCGATACGTCGTATAGCTTGTTACGTTCAAAAGAGATGCAACTGAAAAGCAACCCTATGAAGCCACAGAAGAGGGCCATTAGCAGGAAGGCACGGGTAACATGGATGTGCAGAGCTGTGCCCAAGAAAAGAAAGAAAAACATTAGTGTGCCTCAGTTTGTATAATTGCAGCCCCACAGCCCTGTCCTTGCACCCCAAAAGAGCACCCCAAAAATTCTGCAACAATTCATAGCAAGTTGTCGAGTCTAACAATAATGCTCGTAAAGAAGCATATTAAACTTCTAATACATTTGATGTCCCTCTTTTACTAACACAGCTACACTTCACATTAAAAAAAAAAAAAAACATTTTAAACTCCACTCTGGCTCACTTTAAAACATTTTAAACTCCACTCTGGCTAGCAACCATTGGATATTTTTTTTAAAAAATGCTGAAATTAAAGGAATCACAAAGGAAGTGAGATCTGCATAGAATCTTTTTTAAAAAGCTGGGTTTTGCATCTCTATTTTGTACCTGATGTTTACCTAGACATTAATTGGGATGTCACTTCAAAATTTGGTCCCGATAGGTAGCAGCAGCACCTAACCAAGTTTGTCTGATATTGAAACTAATGATTGCATGGGAAAAATCTGGGGTTAGTGTGATAGATTGTGCACCTGCAGGAGCAGAAGGGAAGTCTTGGCGAGACTGAGCTTTCCCAGAAAGAAGCTTGGATTAAGAGACTGTGCAGTCCTGAATTGGATGGGGAGGAAGGAAGAGGTTCAGAGGTAAAATCTCTCAGGATATATACTTGCTAGATTAGAAGGTTATCCCTGAAAATAGCAATAGACCTATATACCTCTTCACAGTGTTTTACAGACCTTTCTAAGTGGTTTACAATGTCAGCATATTGCCCCCAACAATTTGGGTCCTAATTTTACTCACCTCAGAAGGATGGAAGGCTGAGTCAACCTTGAGCCTGGTGAGAATTGAACTGCCAAATTGCAAGCAACCAGCAGGCAGCAGAAGTAGCTTGCAGTACTGCAGTCTAACCACTGCACCACTGTGGCTCTTTTTTTAGGCAAATTAGGCAAAATCCTGTCTCTTAGGTACAAGCAAAGAAAGGATTGGACTTAATTGGATCTTATTATTTTGTTTCTGGGCTTGGGTCTGAAAGTAAGAGGCTAGATTGGAAAATCAGGTCGACATCCTAGAAAAAGGCATGATTAAATCACCGTCTTTAGTTCAAAGGGGTTTCCTTTTTATCAATTCAATTTTATCATTTTGTTCTGGGTCAGGAAGAGCCACCACAAACTAGTGGGTCCAACAGCCAACATGGCAGCTGAAATGGGCCCCAAAAGAACAAATTCTCTCCTTTGAGAACTGATTGTAAATTCATCTGAAGTTTCAGCATCCCCCTATTGCTGAAACCCAACCTATTTCTCAAAATGAGAGAAGTGAGCATTGTATATGCTGCTTTGACTTCCTGGAGGGAAGGCAGAATATAAAATGAATGAGTGAGTGAATAAATATCTTTAAGACATTACAAGATGGAGTGGAGAGATCTTACCTAAGAGATTAAACTGGTATAGGTTGCATTTTGATTCTAAGCAGATGTCCCAGAGACCACTATGAACCATGCCTCTATAAGTTGTCTCCAGTACCCAGTAAGAGGTACTCAAGGACATATATTCCAACAGCAGACTTCCGGCTGAGCAAATGCCACAGCTAATCTTCAGGGGTTGAGTCAAGAAAGACAAATTTATCTCTAAACTGGTGATGCTTGTTGAAGAAACTGTAGTGGAAGGGATTTCTCTAGAGGGAGGATGAAGAAAAAAATTAAAGTCATTATGATTATTTCTAATTTATTTTTTTTCAGTCCTGATTAACGGTCGTTTGAAGGGAAGTCCTGGATACTGATTGTAATATCTGGTAGAACATATCAGTATCTCAGGTTGTAGTGTTACTAGACCATACTGGAAATCTGTATCTGTTTTCTGACCAAACATCTTTTCCAATAAAACAAACACAAACCAAAGGGAACAGAAACTGTTTAATGATTCTTATGAATCACCAGTTAAAAGGCTGCTGCAAACAAATTAACTTTGATAAGCACAAACTTCACCCAAATTGTGCTAGTCTGCCAAGAATAACAGATAAAAAGATTTCACAACACAAGACTCTTCAAATATCAACTTAAGATACTGTAATGTCCATGAGGCTGAGTTTCAAAATGTCTTTGCTTCCTGCAAAGAACATTCGCTTCACAGCTGCCTTTTATCTTCTTGAAGGAGGGGCCATTGCCTTACAGCCTTACTCCTGAGTCGCCTGTGCTGCTGCAACTGCTCTTTCCTGCGAGCAACCCTGCATGAGCATGTGTACTTGGCACAGGCTCATCGGGAACCTCCTCATTGCTGCTGCCAGCCCCCACAATCTCTGAAGGCAGAAGTCCACTCTCTAATGATCCTGGCCCCCTCATCTGAGTCCTTGTTCTCCTCAGCCATCTGTACCTGCTGTCGGCTAACCACAACAGTATCTGAGATTTCTTGTTCCACATGTTCCTTTACTTCAGGGTAAAATGACCCAGTAGGATTTTCCAAAGTAAAAGAAGGCAAGGCAAGAAACAATGAATGGGAACTAATCAAGAAGTGGAACAACTTGGCTTGAGACGTTGTAGGTGCTTGATCACCTGTCTGAAATGTCTGTAGTGTCTCCTGCTTGAGCAGGGGGCTGGACTAGAAGACCTCCAAGGTCTCTTCCCACTCTATTCTGTTTACTTTTCATTGATGGAATTGTTACTTCTTGGCAGGCTGGACTGGAAAGAATCATCAGGAAGACAAAAATTCAACAACTTTTGATCTGGATTTTTTATTATAGAAAAATTAAGAGGTCATTCTGAAACAATTCCAGCCCCCTCTTCAAGCAAGAGGCCCTCTACCATTTCTGACAGGTGACTGTCCAGTCCTTTCTTAAAAACCTCTAGTGATGAAGCACCTACAACTTTTATCTAAAATAACTCCATTTGAAAACAAATGTAATTGATCCTTAAGCCTGTAGATGTTAACCAATCTATCTAATAATTTGAATCAAATTTGTACAGACATTAAATCAAACTATCTGTATGTTTATCCTTCCTTTACATTTGAAGGTTGCTTCTTCTTTATAATAATTAACCCAACCTATTCTCAATTTATCTGAACAGAATTCTGTTAGTTATAACCTCAGACTTTTCAAACGGGAATATGAAAATCCATGGTGGAAAGAAATTAATTACAAATGCAAGCATTCATTATTTCTGTGGATGTTTTATGGGGCAATCTTGATCAGCTAAGAACCACCATTATACTTTCCTCAAGTTATAAGAATGGGGAATGACAAAATGTAGGTCAAGGTTTTCAATTTGTTTTTTTTTTTTTTAATTGCATTAACAGAGGGATTCAATCAGTAGAGTTGTACTAATATCACTCTTTAAAGCCTTGGTAAGACCACACCTAGAGTACTGCATCCAGTTTTGGTCACCACACTATAAAAAAAAGATGTTGAGATTCTAGAAAGAGTGCAGAGAAGAGCAACCAGGATGATTGGGGGTCTGGAGACTAAAACATACGATGAACATTTGCAGGAACTGGGCTTGGCTAGTCAAGTAAAGAGAAGCACCAGGGGAGACACGATAGCGGTCTTCCAATATTTGAAGGGCTGCCACAGAGAGGAAGGGATCAAGCTATTTTTCAAAGCACCTGAAGGCCAGACAAGGAATAATGGATGGAAACTGATCAAGGAGATATTCAACCTGGAAATAAGGAGACATTATCCAACAGCGAGAGCGATCAACCAAAGGAATAGAAGTTGCCTTCATAAGCTGTGGAACCTTCATCACTGGAGTCTTTCAAGAAGAGACCAGACTGCCATTTGCCAGAAATGGGGTAGGGTCTCTTGCTTGGGCAGGGGTTGGACTACAAGGTCCCTTCCAACTCTGTTAATGTTAACTCTTTTAAATCTATTAAGACCTTACCCCTTTCTCCCTCCCACAACAGGTCCAACAGCCACACCTTTCTGCCATTTGGGGCAGCTTCTCTGCAATGGAAGCAGGGATGGAGAAACAGCAACCTCTTCTGAGATCCACTCGGTTGCCTCGGCTACCATCGCAGGTTCCTAGCCAACCACTGGAATCTGCATTGATGGGTGCAAATTCCGACCAATGAGGCTTCTGGGTTCTTCCGTTTCCCCAAGGTTTCTGGCCAATTAGATTAATGTTGTGCAACAAGGGAAAGAATGCTTTGATTGCAATTTAAATTTTGAAGAGTCTGAAGTGTCATGAGAGGAACTGAAAAGATTCAATAGTTTCCTTGCCAGAAGCTTCTAAAATTACTTAGGAGCATCCTCCAGAAGTGTAAAGTTGACCCCTCCTCTCTCCAGTATCTATCTTGTATCACTTATCTACCTATATTCAGAGGTGGGAATCAGCAGGTTCTGACCAGTTCTGAAGAACCAGGAGCGGAAATTTTGAGCAGTTCGGTGAACTGGCAAATACCACCTCAGACTGGCCCCGCCAACCCCATCTCTTCTCTTCCTCCTGAGTCCCAACTGGTCAGCTGGGTCTTCTTTGGTTGCCCTGAACAGGAGAACGGAGCTGGAAAGCAGGTTAGTGGGCTGGGGAGGGAAAGAGTATTTTGCAGTAATCTTCTCCTGGAGTGGGGTGGGAATGAGGATTTTGCAGTAACCTTCCCCCAGGAATAGAGAGGGAATGGAGATTTTACGCTATCCTTCCTGTGCCATGCTCACCAAGCCACATCCACAGAACCTGTAGTAAAAATTTTTGAATTCCCCCCAATGCCTATATCCCATCTATCTATTTTATCTGTATCTGTCAAATCCCTGTATCCATCTATACCTCTCTAAATATACTGTATCTTTCTCTTTATTTCTCTTTTGCTATCATCTACTTAATTATTGGGTTCTTTTCAGGTATTTACAACTGAAATAAACAATAGCTAAATAAATAGGTATGCAAAGAGAAATGATCTTATAAAAATAAAATATTGCACTATTGCTTCGGGAGATAATCTGGATAAATAAAATTGAATCTTAATTTTATTGGCTGTCTTGAAATGCCCATTGTGACAATTCTGCTAAAGTTTAAATAAATGTATCTATGCCTTGTATGAAAGAGAACAGTCCATCCTGCAAACACAATGGCCACTTTATTTCAACAAGTGACAAGTTATCAGAAAAACACAATTTCACATCTTCCTCTAGGGGAAATGAAAATATTTTACAATAAAGTATTTCAAATCACCACAAATGCTTTTCTTGGGTTTAAAAACCCATGTTCACCACATAGGATATGCAAAAAGGTTTTAAAAGCTTTCTAAACAAACCTAATGTTGAACACTTAACACTTAAAACAGCAAGATTAATTAGCATTTAGATATACTAGACAGATATCGTTATTAAAATAAGATATCCATCTCTGTGTGCAAAGAAAAAAAGTATGGATGGCCTTTGCTAACAATTTCTCCCATGCAGTGAAAAGATAACCATCTTTGCAATAATGTAGTCTGTATTCTGAGATTTGCATGATGATTTCAAGCTTCCGTGCTTCAGATGTTGAATGTAATAGGCATAAATCTTTGGGTTCAAACCAGACAGACTGTAGTTTAAAAGTCATGGATCATTTCTACAGAACCCACAATGGGCATTTTGAAGAATTGGATGTGGGTGACTGCATGGATTCAATAGGATGCCTCCATTGTAACAAACTTTCAAATGAAAAAAAACAAAAAACAAGCTGTGATAGTTGACACAATTTGAAATAGCTTTCCATTGGTGATATATCTTAAAATACCGCAGACTAAGATAAACGATGCCACAAATGCAATTCTCCACTGCTTTTTCCATTCTCTTCAAATAGCAAGGTGGTTGAGTATTGGTTGTTTACTGGATGATGTAGCCTATTTTGGAAAGGATAGCAGGTGTATCTGATTATGTCAGAAGAACCCTTGTTTCATGAATAAAAGACCACACAGGTTGTGAATGATCTGTAAAAGAAGACATAAAAACCACAACCTACCTACACTGGAGTCAAATGTCTATCTTAACCAATTAAACAGTTCTGGAATTTCAGAAATGGAAACTTTTGGAGAAATCTCCTCTTAGATCCCAAATCTACACGATATCCTCATTTTCTCCTCCTAGCTAATCTCTCACCCATAATCTACGCTAAAGGTTTTGATTCTTCATCAGGTGCACTTTTCATGGCCTCTTCCTCTTCTGGTCTAGATTTCTCTGGATCTATATCAATGGTCAGATCTGTAGAACATTCAGAACTTGACTTCTCCGGGACATCAGAATAAAGGCTCAGAAGATAATGGGCAAACTTGCCATTCTTCTTCCAATCCGAGTCAGATACGGTGGGTTCCATCTCAGTAGATGTAGCTGCCTGGTCTTGGGAAAGGGACTTGAGAAGGGGAGAGGTCTCCAGTTTCTGTTTGGGTAGATCCGTAGATGGAGCACATTCTAAGTTGTAACTATCTCCTGCTTCAGAAGTATTCATTTCTTTGTTCTGAAGGGAAGAATTGGAAAAACACTCAGGAGCACTGGTGGTTTCTTGGATGTTCTGATATTCTGCTTCCCAATCTTCTGCTTTATCCTGGCCAATTGTGGTAGTCATCTCAGCAACTGCAGTATTATCCTTGAAGCTGGCAGGCTGTTGAGGCCCTTGCTTCCTTGGCCATTCAATCTGGCCATGGGTTGAGTATCTTTGGCCTTTGGGGCCATCGCACATCTCTTGCCAACTATTTCCATCTCGCTTCCTCTTCATGTTCAGAGTATGTTCTCCAAATGAGGTGCCTTCCCTTTTGTTGTTGGGTGAGCCTGAAGACCAAGGAGTTGACTCAGCGAGGCTTTCCCTGGGGTTGCTCCAAGACTTCCTGAAATTTCCCTCCTTCCTTTGCCAGTTGTCCCCTTTCCAATACCTCCCGTCTTCATCTCTCTGCCTCTCCTTCCATCCCAATTGGGACTGGGATCGTTTCCATCCCCTTGCCAGATCTGCTTGAGGGGATCCAGACCAGTTCTTCCCACCATCCCATTGGGCAACCCTGGCCCGTTGGTTGTGCTGCTTATCCAGGATTCCACTGCCATGAGAATGACAGTTTCTATAAACTGTTTCATCACGATGAGGTGTACTAGGATGCCAGGTGTAAGGAGCACTACCAGAAGCCTTATGGCAGGTGGGTTGGTAGCTTTTACAGCAACTCCCTGCCTGTGAAGCACCCAGGCCATGACATGCAGAGACAGATCCTTGCCCACTCTGAATAGGTAGGGGAGCCAGGGCATTCTGGGCCCCTTTGGCAGCACTGTTCAGCAAGAAGTACAGGACATCCAAGCGTACGGGCACTGTTAAGGAGGACAGATTGCTGGATGATGTCACATGTCCCAAGGAGTTAGGATGCAGGTCAGAAGCTCCAGATGTGGCCATGTCTTTGGTGGATGACCCAGGTGGCATCAGCACCAGCCTTCTTTCAGGGGCCTCACGATTAACAGGCTGCTGGTTCTCAGCCATAGGACTTTCTGTGTGATTCCCAGGAGACACAAAGACTGTAGGAAAAAGGAGAACACAAAGCCAAACTGTCAAGAATCTCAGAGTATATTCATGAACTGGAATAGAGCTTGGTAAAAAGGTCAGCCAATGAATAGGCATAGCAACTAAATCAGCCAATCAGGAGAGTTTGGAAACTGAAACTAGAAGTAGCCTAGGCTGGAAACTGAAACTGGTAGTCTAGGCATGCTCTATATTAAGCTCTGCAGCTATGTTAAGCTCTGAGTGTCTGTTGATGAAAGTAATTTGCTTGCTTGCTTGCCTGCTGAACTAAAGTGAAACTTAAGTCAGTTTCTGTGCTACTGAAGTTACTTGCAACATGTTTCTGTCTGAATTTGCTCCATTTATGTATTTATTTGATTTGATTTGATTTGTCACTCGCTTACAAGATAATAGGTGTAAGTATAAAAATGAGTAAGAATACAGGAAATAGGTATGAATAAATGGGGACAATAGGACAAGGATGGGAGGCACGTCCTATCCATGTTAGAGAAATCTACAATTGGTTTGTAGAAATCTACTTATGTTTATAAAGATGTTAAATGAAGCATCAGACATCTGTGTTTATTTTTCTGGCACTGAATTAACACTGCAAAACTCTGAACAAAGAAAACTACTTCAAACCTGTTTTCAATAGGTTTGAAAAAAAATGGTGGGGTTTTTGGTTTTTGGGGACAAAAGTCTTATCAATTAATCTACACGTCATCTTCCGGCCTTCCCTTCCACAGGAAACACACAACAGCAGACTCTAACCATCAAATAAACCTCCAAAACAAATAAAGAACATTAGGAAATTCAAACAACTTAGGTAGTTCTTGATTTGCAACAGTTCATTTAGTGACTGAAGTTACAAAGGCACTGGAAAAAAGTGACTTTTTCACACTTACAACCATAGTACCCATCCCCATGGTCATGTGATTTTCATTTGGATGCTTGACAACTGAATCAAACTTATGATAGTTGCAGTGTCCCAGACTCATCCCTTTTTGTGACCTTCTGATAAGCAATAGTCAATGGGGAAGCCAGATTCACTTAATGACCATTTTACTAATTGAAGACCTGCACTGATTCACTCAACAAAAGGGGCGAGCCAAGTCATAAAATGGGGCAAAACTCATTTTTAACAAATTTCTCCCCGGCAACATCCATTTGGGGTTCAATTGTGTTTGTAAGTGAGGACTACCTATACTTTCCCAAAAACAGAGCCTTTTTTAAACCTCCAAAATGTTATCTTCAAAAGGATTGATTTGAGTGAGGAAAGCTTTCTGCTTCAAATCCCGAGAAGCTGCTACCAGTCAGCATTGATAATACTGCACTATTTCTTGCACTCCTTCTCATTTACTCATTCATCTGCTTTTTTTTTTTTATTAAGAGAGAGAAGTTAATAACATTCTAGGTGTATCTTTAGCCTACTCTAGATTTGATAGTGTCATAGTCACGTTCTGTGAAATTAAGTATAAAGAATAAAGATGACGAAAACCAGTTGTAAACTGATTGCAGAAACCCAGCACTTCTCCTTTCTGGGGCTGTTATTTACTGAGAAGGCCAAGGAAGAGATTGGACAAGCGTTCATCTAGTATGGTATCGGATTTCCTGCCTGAGCAGATGGTTAGACTAGAAGACCTCCAAGGTCCCTTCCAACTCAGTTATTCTGTTATATTCAGTTGACTTCACCAAAAACTCAGAATCTGCCCAAGTGACAGTCCTAAGAATCAGCAATGGTTCCCCCCCCCCCAAAGCTAAAATCCTCATCTCATTCTCCCCCCTACTGCCACCCCACACACATCTTTATAGTGCGGTTTCTAAGATCAGTTGAACTACAGCTCCCATGATCCCCAACCAAAACTGAATGCAATGCATAGCCTGCAGCTTAAGCCAGTTTGGAGATCTTTGGCGCATCGGGACGAGTTTGTTTGCTTCCCCCACCGCGAGAAAGCTTGCAGGCTGATCGGGACGGGAAGGGCTCTTCCAATCCTCCTGCCGGTGATCACGGGGCCGAAGGTGCGGGGAAAAGAAACCTCTCGCGGTCTCCAATCTGGCCACTGGCCACGCGTGGACTTTCCCGGCTCTTTCCGGGGCAAGAGCTCCCGAAACCTAAAGCATAAGACTGGAGTAGGGGCGTAGCGAGAGAAAGGGGGAGGGTCAAATGCTAACAAAGGGAGAAATGTATACAAGGGGGGGAGAACACGTGTCTCTGTCTCTCTCTGTCTCTCCTCCTCCTCCTCCTCTCTCTTTCTCTCTTTCTTTCCCTCCCTCTCTTCTTCTTCTTCTTCTTCTTCTTCTTCTTCTTCTTCTTCTTCTTCCACTTCCTTCTCCTCTTCTTCTTCCTCTCCCCCTCCTCTTCCTCCTCCTCCCCCTCCCCTTCTTCTTCCTCCTCTTCCTCTTCCTCCTACTACCCCTGCCCTTCCTCCTCTTCTTCCTTCTCCTTCCCCTGCCCCTGCCCCTCCTCTTCCTCCTCTTCTTCTTCCTCTTCCTCCTCCTCTTTCTCCTCTTCTTCTTCTTCTTCTTCCTCCCTCTCCTTCCCCTCCTCCTCTTCTTCTTCTTCCTTCTCCTCCCCTGCCCCTGCCCCTCTTCCTCTTCCTCCTCTTCTTCTTTTTCTTCTTCCTCCTCCACCTCCTCCTCTTCTACTTCTTCCTTCCACACACACACACACACACACTCCAGAGAGATCCTTCTTCCTCCCTCCAGGAGGAAGTTTTATTTTCAGTTTTATTTTAAACCTGAAGGAAGCTTTTGTTTTTCTGCAGGTGGCATTATAGCATATGCATTCAATAGGCAGCAATAATTTAATTTGAAAACGGATTATGTATTTTTTCTATCTGGTTTTCTTTTCTTTCTTTTTGCATAGAATCTGCATTTGAGTGCAAAATCCTGGGAGGAAACCCCCTCCCCCTTGGCAATTCTAGTAATTTACTTGAAAACAAATTTATTGTGGAAGGGTTCTTTTGAGGTAGCACATACAATCTGATTTGAGTGTAAAATCATGGGTTGTTTTTTTTTTTCTTCTTCGGGAAACCCTGCTAGCAATTCTCCCCTCACCCACCACCCATATCACACAAAGATGGAACTCATGGGTGCAAGTGGCATTTAGAGAGTCAAAACTTTTGCTGAGAAGCCCACACTGGTAGTGGCTGCCACTGAACAGATGTCCATTAGGAAGACTGACACCTGCTTTAGGTCTACCCAAAGTCTTACAGTTTTCACATTTTATTCAGTAGGTTTGTTTTATTGGTAATGGCAGATATTTGGAGGGGACGGTTTTTTTAGGCAAAAAAAAAAAAGGGGGGGGGGAGAGCAGTATATGCTCCTTAAATGTTCCAGAAATGTCAGGAAAAAAAAATTGGGCTTATGAAAATCCTTCTTTTCTCTGGGGTGGACAAAAAGAGAGAGGTTTTGGTAGTGGTGGGTTTCAAAAATTTTTTACTATTAGTTCTGCGGGCGTGGTTTGGTGGGCATGTCAGGGGAAGGAAGGATGCTGTAAAATCTTCATTCCTTCCTCACCCCACTAACCTGCTTTCCTGTTCAGGGCAACAAAAGAAGACCCAGCCGATCAGCTGTGGGCATGGCTTGGTGGGTTTGGTGTTCTGTGGGCGTGGCTTGGTAGGCGTGGCTTGCTGGGTGTGGCAGGGAAAGGTTCCTACAAAATCCCCATTCCCTCCCCACCCCAGCCCACTAACCTGCTTTCCAGCTCCGTTCTCCTGCGCAGGGCAACAAAAGGAGACCCAGCCAAGGATTTCTGATCACCACGTCCCTTCAGAAGAACACTGACATCCTGAACACTGGTGGTTACAGGAACTGGGCCTGGCTAGTCTAGTGAAGAAAAGGACCAGGGGAGACAGGATAGCAGTCTTCCAATATTTGAGGGGCTGCCACAAAGAGGAGGGGGGGGGGGTGTCAAGCTATTCTCTAAAGCACCTATAGGCCAGACAAGGAATAATGGATTGAAACTGAACAAGGAGAGATTCAACCTGGAAATAAGGAGAAACTGACAGTGAGAACAATCAACCCATGGAACAGAAGTTGCCCTCAGAAGTTGTGGGAGCGTCATCACTGAAGACTTTCAAGAAGAGATTGGACTGCTATTTGTCAGAAATGGTGTAGTGTCTCTCACTTGGGTGGGGGGTTGGACTAGATGACCTACAAGGTCCCTTCCAACTCTGGTTATCTGTTGTTGTTATTGTTATTATTATCTGTTATCCCCTAAATTCCACTGAAGATGTTACCTAGCTTGGTAACGAAGTGTTCGGAAACCAATCCACAACTTCCACTTTCAATCTGTAGAGTAGCTAGTTTAATTGCACAAAGAGAGTTTCGTCAGCAGTAGCCCTAAAAAACCACATTTTTGCCGCCTGGGCAGCTCAATTCCCAACGTTCCCCTGCCAACATGCATTTTAAAGAAAGTGTTTTAGGAGTGGCTCTATTTATGCCAGTCTTTCCAGACAGCAGTGGGCAGAACCTTAGAATTTGTTGCTTCGATTTTGGCTGCTTCCCAGTCTAAAGAATTGTATTACAGTCTGAAATACAACAGACTTAACTTGGTTACAGCACGAATCCATTCTCTGAAGGTGTACAACCCACGGGGATCAACAGCTTATCAAACAGGTTAAATATCAAGGTTAATGCTAACCATTTCTGGCATGCTTGTGCAGTTGCAGCCACTGCCTTTAGCTACCCTAGTAGCTTAAAGGTCACATTTCTCTGTAAGACAAGTGTGATCAGGATTTAAAGGCGCAGAAGAGGGAACTTGTGTGATGTTTAAAAATGTACCACCATCACATACAACTCCTTGCTCGAACCAGTCCAGATGTTCTGGGGGTCCAGTCAGTGATAGGATTTAAAAGAAATTACTACCAGTTCTGTGAGCATGGTTTCGTGGGCATGGCTTTGTGGGCATGACAGGGGAAGGAGACTGTAAAATCCCATTCCCTCCTCACCCCACTAACCTGCTTTCCAGCTCTGTTCTCCTGTGCAGGGCAACCAAAGAAGACCCAGTCAATCAGCTGGGACTCAATGGGAGGCAGAGAATAGATGGGGTTGGCGGGGCAGTCAGAGGTGGTCTTCGGCGATTCTCCAAACTACTCAAAATGTCCGCTACCAGTTCTACAGAACTGGCCAGAACCTTCTGAATACCACATCTGGGTCCAATTCCTTGATTTCCACAATATAACCTGATCCATCTGGAAGACCCTAGATTGAGGAGGATGTATAAATTTGTATCACTTAGTTGCCATGGAATGAGTTTCTTTGACAAGGGATAGAAAAGAAACAAGCTTTAAACTAGGGAAGGTCCAATTTTGGCAACTTTAAGACTTGTGGACTTCAAGTCCCAGAATCCCCCAGCCAGCCTGACCTGGGTGGGGAATTCTGGGACTTAAAAGTCCACAAGTCTTAAAGTTGCCCAAGTTGGACACTTCTGCTTTAAATAAAGGAAATGAAAGGTTTTAAATAAAGCAGGGGCTTTTTTTTTTTTTTTTTTAAAGAAAGACCAGAAATGAAACTGGAGTAGAAAGTCAAAACTAGGCTGTGAAAGTAAAAGTGAGGGGGCAGAGGAAACAGACAGCAAGGAACAACTTGGTCTTGTTGGCAAAAATCTAGGCGGCACAAAACTGATAGTATTTCTCACCCTTGGCGACTTTAAGATGTGTGAACTTTAACTCCCCAAAATCTCATTAAAATGGAAGGCAGTAAGAGTGTAAGACAGAGGTATCAAACTTGATTTCATTGAGGGGCCACATCAGGGTTGTGTTTGACCTCAGGGAGCCGGTGTGGGTATGGCCAGGGTGGACATGGCCAGCTCGACGTCCCTCGTTTGATCAAATGCCACTTTTTCTAATAGTTTGCTTTGCTAGCACTCTGCAGTGCGACCCGGGCTCCATTTTTGGCTGAGACAGCCTCCTGCAACCCTCTTCCAGTGGAAACGGAGCTCGGGAGGGCCATGGGCAGCCCTCCCGGCTATGTTTTCCCTGGCAGAGGCACTGTGGGCCTATCCTTCACTGTTTCCAGGGTGGCCCCACGGGCCAGATCTAAGCACCCAATGAGCCAAATCCGGCCCCTGGGCCTTGAGTTTGACACCTCTGGTGCAAGAGAACAGTAAGTGCGCCTTCCATTTTAAGTATTTGATTTGCATAACATGGTTTGGAGAAGACGGCTAAGAATAAGAAAGCTCTGGGGATGGGTTGACCTCTTGATTTGAATTTCCCAGGAAAGGATTGGAGCCCCACTAGGGAGGAAGTATAACACTGGGTGCCAATGGAGTTAAGTCAGAAACTATTGATAGGAGCTGGGGAGAATGCAATAGGGCAGTGATTGCTAGGAATATGTCCAACAATTAGTTGGGTTGGCAATATAGCAAACAATGTATGTTTGTAGCTTTAAGACAAACTCACTGTAATATTCCGATTGGTTGGTTGTGTTGCAAATTGCCATAAGAGGGAGCTAGAAATCATAGCTTGCTCTCTCTGACATTCTATTTCTATGACATTCTATTGCTATCTGTTGTATTTATGCTGTGCTATCTTTGTTTACTGTAAATGACAAAGGCAACTGGTAAGAAGACTTTGTAATTGGATATTCTTTGGACTGTTAAACGTATATGACCTGGACTGTTTATTCGACTGTGCTATTTCTTAAAGTAAACTTTAACTCAATTCAGTGTAGCTGTGTGTGGCTGAATAATTACTCATAACTACTCTTATAAACATTTCCCTGTACATATCCTTGTTACTCAGGAATTATTCTGTACATATAATAACAGGGATGGCTAACCTTTTTGTCGCATCCTGAAAGTGCGTGTGTGCATGCGCAATAATGCATGTGCGTACCTGCACTCATAATGCAATGCGCACGTGACCCCCTCCCACTCGCCCTGCCCCCTCTGCATGCACTTGCTTCCCCCCCTGCTCCCCGTGCATGCATGCGTGCCTCCCTGTGCTCCCCCTGCCCCCAGCGCATGTGCACGCATCCCCCTACACAAACCCCATTTGGGCCTAGTAGGCCTCCCTGCAGACTCCTGGGGGCCGCAGCCCCCCCATGCTCCCCCACCCCGTGCATGCACATGCATCTCCAGCATGTGCTCAGCCCCCATTCATGTGCAGCAAAGATCTGGAAATCAGCTGGCTGGTGAGAGGCGTGAGTGCATGTATGTTGGAGCTGAACTGGAGTGATGGCTTACATGTCCTAGAGAGGCTCTGTGTGGCCCTGTGGCATGCATGCCATAGGTTCTCCATCACGGCAATACGGTAACCCGAATTCTGAATAAATAAAGGGACTATGAATAGTCCCTCCTTCTCTCCAAAGGTCATGCTAGCAGCAGCCATGCTTTTAGGAGCAGGAGAGGTTCTAGAGTTAGCTTTAACGACTGAAGCACATCCATAAAACTATAATTCCCTCAGGAATGGCACAGCATGGGAAAGGCATAGGATTTAATAAGTCATTTAAAAGCAATGCATCTCTACAGTGTGGAGTAGATTCTCCCTTGCGGAGCTGAGAATAGGATATTGATTTCTTTCAATCTCATCATCCCTGCCCATTTAGGTCAAAGGCAACAAACTGCCAAACCGATACTCACTGTAAAATTTTGCAGCGATGGAGATGGTCCTGCAACTGCTTCAGTCCTCCAGTGCCCATATTGCTGAAGCTTAAGTTGAGATTCTGGAGCACCTGAGACTTTGAGCAACTCATACGCCAATCAGCTCAGTTCAGTGTCGCCTCAAACAGATCCACCTCACCCATCTTGGAAATGACCTTCTGAGTCACATCGTCCTGGTGCAGCTCTGCTAAGCAATGTATCAAGGACAGCAACTTCTGACCTGATTCACAAGAATCAGGTCTCCAAACCAATCTGCCAAAAGCATGACTGGGTCTCCTTCCCAATTGATCCCAAGCAGTCCTTCCAACTTGCCTTCCAGTCCAGAGGTCAACAATCCCATGAAAAACCTGGAAAACATTTGCAGCTTGCCCCACTGTGGGTGTCTGCTCAGAGATTGCCAGATATAATTGCAAAATCCACCAGCAGATCCCTCTGTTGGGTTCGGAAAGCTACTGGGCTCTCGATCTTCTGGAGTTATTCCACTCCACCAGGGATGCAATCTATAAGTTAATTCCCCAGCTTTGAAATCCAAGTTAACCACTAAGTATAATGCAGCCAAAAACTCCTGTACGGTCAAGTGGAAAAAACTGTAGATTTCATTGCTCTCCTTTAAGAAGATCTGATTCAGAGGAACAGGTGGAAGATTCTGTGGATCAAAACCGACCTCCTGTAGTTCATCTGCATGGAACACAGTCTGTCCCTTAGCAGGCCAGCATAGGCCAGCTGACCAAGCTGCAGCAGCAAATGTTTCTCCCTCCTCAGATCCTACTCCATTGCTTCTTCTTGTCAAGATGGAGGCTTGGGTGACTTCAGGATGGTGTATACATAAGCAGATAGAGCTCAGTGACAGTGCTGGGTGTGGGGGCTCGAATCCCCCCCCCTCATCTTGAAGTATTGAGCCAGAGCTGTACAGGAAATGAAGCAGTAGAGAGGAATGAAGGTAAAATTGGCTAAACCATGGTGAGTTGAGAGGTAGCTCATCACTTCCATGTCATGTCTGGAACTCTGGAAGAACTGGGAGACGTAGTTCTTCACCCGTGCTTCTTGTAAACCAAGAATAAGAACATGATGATTAAAACAGAAGTGGTATTCAGCAGGTTCTGACCAGTTCTGGAGAACTGGTAGTGGAATTTCTGAGTAGTTAGGACAACCAGCAAATACCACCTCTGACTGGCCCGCCAACCCCATCTATTCTCTTCCTCCTGAGTCCCAGCTGATTGGCTGAGTCTTCTTTGGTTGCCCTGCACAGGAGAATGGAGCTGGAAAGCAGGTTAGTGGGGTGGAAGTTAATGGGGATTTTACAGTATCCTTCTCCCAGGAATGGGGATTTTACAGCATCCTTCCCCTGCCGTGCCCACCAAGCCACACCCACCAAGCCATACCACGCCCACCAAGCCATGCCCACAGAACCAGTAGTAAAATGGTTTGAATCGCACCACTGCGATTGAGACGTATTTATACCTGATGGAATTAAAAAAAGTTATATTTTGCTCTGCTTGAACACAGTCTCTTGCAGCCAGTGCTGAAGTTCAGGGCTGTAGATCTCTTCCAGTTCCTTTAGCTTCTCCAGAAATATTTGGCTTGCTGCTGGCTGGTGACAGACCCAGTTCAGAATGGAAATGACTTGATTCTTCTTGGATCTGACCTCCAGCAAGGAGAAATACCCTGACCGAGTGATGAGGGCAGAGCCATGAAGCCAGTGAAGCAGAGGAGCTGGACATGGTTCGAGCCAATGCACGAGCTGATCAGAATAGCCCTGGATTAGATGCGAACAATTTGCAAAATCAGCCACCTGCAGAGCTGGAAACAGGAGGAAAGGAAGTCAGAGCTTCTGTAGGAACCAATACAGGAGAATATTTGCAGTTCAGAATTAACACAAATGCTCTCGGAGCATTCAGAGTTGTTCTGATACAAAATTACTGTGCAAAAGTATGCAGTATCAAGAAGACAAAGAGACAATCAACAAATGAAAAAGGGAATAAAGAGATCAAGACATCCACCAGCAATCAGCACCATAAGAGCATATGTTAACTCCAAGATTAATGTCAAACAACCAATCAAATAAACAATATTCCAATCAAGGAATTGCCGAACAAGCCAAGCCAAACAAAGAACTTCTAAGACCACCTCCGCTAACACTGACAGGGCAAGCCACTGGGATATCAATTGACAGCAAACCCGATTTCACACTAGCACTGAGGATGTTACCTAGTTTGGTCAATGAAATGTCTGCAAGAAAACAAGCAAGCTCAGAGAGCACCAAGGACCCTTCTGTAGGAAGGAGGGAAATCATTCCTTGGCCTCGTACATGGAGGAGATCCCATCCACTCTGGTTCACTCTTTGGAATGAACAAGTGGCTGTATAACTTTCATTCAGGATATTAGATACTATCTTAGATTTCCCCCAAATTGTTCTGGAATGTGGATTTTCCACATCACAATTTAACTGGTTGGTGGATAGAGAAAAACAGAGGGGTGGGAAAGTCACAAAGAGAATGCAGGAAGGACAACATGGAGATGGTCACAGCCAGGGGTGGGCTGTTATGGGTTCACACAGATTCAGTCCATCCTCCAGCTAAAGTTCTGCCCAGTTTGGCAAACCTGCAAATCCCACCCCTGGCTGGCCCTGCCCACCACACCTCAACCATCCCCTCCCAGGAGTCTCCACACAGCCCGTTTTGGATGCCAGATAAGTGCAGGGCATGCATGGAGGCTTAGGCAGGGCGAAAATTCCCTCCCCTCGCTGTGGTGCAGGAGGCTGAGTAGGTCACACCCACCATGGTCATGCCCACCCAGCAACTGGGCAGAGAACAGTTGCTGAAATTTTTGCAGCCCACCCCTGGTCACAACAAAGCTTCCTGGCTTCTCAGTTTCATATATATATACAAACTTAATACAGAAGCCTGATGATGGCAGATGAGATTCTGCTGAAACGTTGCTACAACTTTAAAAGCACTACAACGACGTGGGATAATACCCGAAGGAAGCTGAACAGCACACATTTAAGTACCCGCGAAAGCTTAAAAAAACATATAAATATATATATGTGTGTGTGTGTGTGTGTGTGTGTGTTTTCTGAGGTTTTCGCGGGTATTTGTATGTGGATCTTTGGTTAT
>BLBF01000071.1:7509568-7522743 GCA_015471245.1 Laticauda colubrina
CTTCTTCTTCTTCTTCTTCTTCTTCTTCTTCTTCTTCTTCTTCTTCTCCTTCTCCTTCTCCTTCTCCTTCTCCTCCTCTTCCCCTTCCCCTACCCCTCCATCCTCATCCTTCCCTTACTTTTTCTCCTCCTCCTCCTTTCCCTTCCCCTTCCTTTCCATCTTCCATCCTCCACCTCTATCCTACCTACCAATCTAGGAATGGAACAGACCAAATCCCATGTTGCATAATGGAGATTTGAAAGCTATCCTAAGAACAGTAGGAATGCCAGCCAGAGCCACTTTTCATGAGACAGGCAGCCACACAAATGTGACAAATACATAAGTAAGCATAAACAGGCCATGGAAGTAAGCAAACAAGGAGGCCAGGAGGTTGTATTTCAACTTGGCTTGCAATTCCAAAGCAGCAGGTAGCGGACAAGATGTAGCAGGGCTGGGATGCCAATTGAAGCTGAGCCAAAGCTGAGAATGGCAGCTCAGCAAAACTTGGTGAGTCCTGGGTGCCCGCGAGAGAGGCTTATTTATAGTTGACAAGCACGGGGAGAGGATGAGGGGGTGGGGAGAGCGAGGAGGGTGGGATGAAGTGGTAAACAGACTGTCAGACAGCAGAAGAAATAGAGCATGAAGAAGCCGCTGGTCCCAGTGCAGGTGCTGATGGGGGGCAGCAGCTGGGGTCCCCCCAGGTTGTGAACGGTAAGCCCCTCTGGGAGAGCTCGGGGAGAGGAGGAGAAGGAGGATCAGGAAGAGGCATTTAAGAACAGGGCCAAGATGGGAAGCCAGAAAAAAAACTATTGTTAATTATCTAATGGCCGAGAGAGGCATGGGGGAGGGAGAGGAAGGAAGAAGGTTGGGCTCATGCCCCCCCCCTTTTAAATTGCCTGCCATCCTACTTCAGCAGAAGGCATCTCTCTGCTCATTGGGGCACAGACCCACACCTGGAAATCTGAACAGATTGTAGGGCTCCACAGAGAGCAGGATCTTACCATGTTTCCATGGTATACAACCTGAACTTAATAGGTTATATAAAGTATATCTGCTTTGCTGCCTCATCAGTTGTTAGGCAGCTGGGAAGGAATCTTGTTCCCACTCCATCCTGGGTAGATCCCTGGCAGTCTTCCACAGATAAGAGGAACATTCCCAGGATCTATAGATTCTCAGTCAACCAGGGCATGAATGTTCCGATGGTGTTTTTTCAAGAGGCAATTGGATTTTCTTTGAAGATGTTTTGCTTCTCATCCAAGAAGTTTCTTCAGCTCTGGCTGGATTCTTCCATTTCCCACCATCCAGTCAGAGCTGAAGAAGTTTCTTGGATGAGAAGCAAAATGTCTTCAAAGGAAAAAAAAAACACCAGAAAGTCCAGTTGCCTCTTGAAAAAGAAGCACCTCTGTCTTATCCCAGGGATAAGACAGACCCCAACCAAATTCTGAATTCGCTATAATTTTTTGCACTCAGTATCCCACATTTTGATGCTTAAAACAAAAAGAGCTTTGAAACCTAGGGATGCTGAATCAGTCAGTCTATTGGGCTAATGTGCTAGAAACTTTTTATTCCTAAGAGTAGAGAGCAACAATAGTTTAAGAGATCAGTCGGTGGATATTTTATCTGCTTGTATCTGCATAATTTTGAAATGCCACAGTGGGAAAGCACATTTCAGAAGAGGTTTTTCTAATTTGCAAGTGGTTGAGAGCCACATACCTTTCCTAAAGCAATAGCTTTGCGCATAAAATTCAAAAACCAAGAAAAGAAACATAGAATTTTATCTAGATTGGGGTGGGGAGAGCACACTGCTGGAATAATCTCTGAGTTCAGGCATGTAGTCCCACCGGAGACTAGAGAGGAACATTTTCCTTTGAGCTGTTTCTTTTAGAACAGAATAGAATTCTTTATTGGGCAAGTACAATTGGACACACAAGGAATTTGTCTTGGTGCAAATGTTCTCAGTGTACATAAAAGAAAAGATACATTCATCAAGAGTCAAAAGGTACAACACTTAATAAAAGTCAAAGGGTACAATAAGCAATCAAATCATACTAGGAAACAGTCAATATAAATTGTAAGGATAAAAGCGACAAAGTTGTAGCCATACAGTCATAAGTGGGAGGAGATGGGTGAAACAAAGGATAGGAGGATTAATAGTAATAGTAATACAGTCTTAATAAATAGTTGGAGAGTGTTGAGGGAATTATTTGTTTAGCAGAGTGATGGCGTTCAGGGAAAAACTGTCCTTGTGTCTAGTTGTTCTGGTGTGCAGTGTCCTATAGGATCGTTTTGAGGGTAGAAGTTGAAACAGTTTATGTCCAGGATGTGAGGGGTCTGTAGATGTTTTCACAGCCCTCTTTTTGACTCGTGCAGTATACAGGTCCTCAATGGAAGGCAGGTTGGTAGTAATTGTTTTTTCTGCAGTCTTAATTACCTTCTGAAATCTGTGTCTGTCTTGTTAGATTGCAGAACCATTTTTAAATAGTTTATTTGTACATTTTCATTTAACACAAGTGCTTTATGAACAGTGGATTGTCTGGGTTGATTGCTTACATAATAATGTTTTCCCAGCTCCTAATGTCTACCTCTGTTATCCAACCATTTATAAAACAAATCCCATATTCGAAAGTACTCTGTATCTTCCTTTTCTTTTATCTTTCATGTCAGTCTATCCATTTCTACACAGTGTAATATTTTTTTAATTACATCTTCTCTCGGTGTTTCCTCATTTTTCCAATACTGTGCAAATACAATTCTTGCTGCTGTCAAAACGTGCAATATTAAATACAAATTCCCTATTATATTTTTCTGGTACTATACCTAACAAAAATATGAACTTAAATGCAAGGCTGATATCTTTTCAACCGTAGAAAGAGAATTGCTGTTAGTAGCAAGGCTATAGATTTGATCTAATGTCAGTGGAGGCATTTAATATGGTCAATATATTTTGCACAGGCTGGGAGCTGCCTTAGAAACCAGTTTCTCTTGCATGTTTGTGAAATTTTGACAAATTCTGGAGAATTTAGGTTTAGTAGAAATTGACATGGTGTTGTCCTGCTAAACCATGGCTCGTTTAACTATACAGTTTATTGATATAAATCACAGTAGTTGGATTCTTGAGTCCATGATTTACAAACTACAGTGGCTGGATTCAAAGAACATGCTTGAGTCAAAAGCAAACAATTCGTATGGAAACTTAAAGCAATGAAGAAATTTATACATGTGAGGGGAAAAAATGCTGGAAATGAAGCCTTTTAAAGTCTCATTCTTCTGTCCACGCTGTTGGCCTCTTGGAAAGAATGTGATTGTGCGACTGGCTACTTCTATTACCTTGGCTGAGGTGGCTTCAGGAGGAGGAAGACTGTGAATATGCCCCCTGAAACCTTATAGAGATAGAAGAAAAGGACAGGATAGGACATGAGCAGTAGCTACTGCTGCCCAGTTTATGATTTTACTCTTGGTGTGTATTGGGGGGGGGGGAGAAAGAGGGAGGGAAGGAGAGAGAGGGAGAGAGAGGGAGAGAGGGAAAGCAAAGGTTCAGCCTTTGCGCCGCAAGCAATTTCCATGCACAACAATCATTAGCAAATTGACAATTGTGTCCAGAGCCTGCAGCTGAAACAAAATTTCACATGCATGTGAAATGTGTCCCATTCGGAAGCCAAACTGCTGCTGCTGCTGTTCATTCATTTGTTTCTTTCTTTTTGGGAGAGGGAGAAGGCCTTTTGCCAAATGCCCCGTTTAAAATGAGCACCAGGAACTGAATTTTTCTACCAACCCACTTTCTTCACCCTCCCCAAACTAAGCATATCAAGGTGAGCTACTACTATAGCAAGATCCTGAGCAAACTAATGAAGCAAACATGATGATGAATGCCCTTCAAAAAATATAAATCATACGCCAAAATTTGTGGGTTAGGTCGTGGTCATCTGGATGGTTGCAACCCATTTTTTGGTGGCCATATTTCATGCAGGACGATACTTCAGTTCCCCTTGTTTTTAAATAGGGATGGTCGAAAGAGTTACAGATGATGTGGACTAAAATGACACATCAGGTCAAGGTCCTCAGGATAGAGGAGATGAAAAATCAAATGCAGAGAGAAACGTTATCCCTGCAGTGCTGTCAAAGAGCCATCAATAAACAGCCCAACAAAAGTATTTCTTAAGATCATCCCCTTAAGACCCCCACACCTCCAGGGCAAGACACCAAAACATAAACTGACAGTAAACAGCACTCCTTAGTAGCCCTGATTATGTTACCTAGTTAGGCAATGAAACATCTGCAAGAAAACAATCAAGCTCAGAGAGTACCAAGGCCCCCTCAAAGTCAACTTAGCCTGTCTTCTAGCTATACCTTCAGCATAGTTTGGAAAAGATCAGCAAGACATTTTCTGAGAGTGTGAAAAGAATCCTCCATGCCTTCATAATAGTCCATCCCTTATTCTGAAAAGATGTAAAAAGGTTGCAAACCATGTGCTGGATTTATAACTTACAATGAGTCAAACACTTGGGAGTGTTTGAGTCTGGCATGGTAGAGAAATTACAGTTTTTTAATGAGCTCCCATGTTTTGAAGAACAGGATCTGCAGAAGGTTAAACACAGCAAAACGTTCAAACTTTCCATCCCCCACCCAATAAAACCCCAAAAACCCCACACCTTCTGATGAAATTGTCACAAAGGCACAATATGAGGCACAATATGGTACCAGTCCTTCAAGATAAACCAAGAACAGCATATTCTATCATGATGCTTGTAGGAGAGGAAAATAGAGTTTCGAGTTTCTGTTTTTCTGTTAGAATTTATCTTCAACACATATTATACCAGGGTGGAGTTATTTTGAGTTTCTTTCTCACTCTTTCCCTTCCCCCAGACCACCTGATCTTTCCTCCTCCCTTAACAGTTCATTGCTCCCTTCTCAAGAACAAGTCTGCAGTTTTTCACCTCCAGGTTAGACTACTTATTACTCAGCTAGCAGCCTCAACTAAAGGTTAAAGTAGCCATTACACATCAGGAAACTACTTCTAATGACTGTCGTCCACATTTCTTGCACAGAGGACCAAATGACCTTTAAATACATGCAGTTCTTCTAATAAGTACCACCACATCCTGTATGGATAAATCCTTTGGTTCAGACAATGTGATGATCCCTTTGTACCCTAGCAATGGAAGGGAGAGAGTATCACCTTAAATGTGATCTTAGGTGGCCAAATATCTCAGGACAATTTAAGTAGGCATCAACAACAAGCCAATCAATGCTAGGATGGGTCATCATTGGGGAAATAATTGTATTTCAGAAAAGAAATTAATACTCTCTTATTAATTCTTAAATATTGTTAAAAATTAACAATAATTTGTTGGCCAGGAATCCCTAGAACAAGGATCTTCAAACTTGGCAAGTTTAAGACTTGTGGACTTCAACTTCCAGAATTCTTGAGCCAACATAACTAGAGAAGAAATTCTGGGAGTTGAAGTCCACAAGTCTTAAAGCTGTCAAGTTTGAAGACCCCTGCCCTAAAAGGACATCAGCAGTGGAACGTCAGAGAGAAGTTAGTGGAGGTAAAATTTGTCTCAGCATTTTGCATTGCCTGATCAAGTGATTCCTGGATCACGTTTGCTTTCCATCAAAGAGGTTGGGTTGGAAAAGAGGCTTGCAAAGCGGCTTGTAAGAATCCTTTCTCCCACTTTCATCAGAGTAGAAGAACCCCTGCCAGGAGTTTGATGGTGTTTCAACACTATTATATCTTTAAGCAACAAAAGTGAAAGGAAACTTTTCTTTTAAATGGCAGGGATGATGAAGGATTTCAACATTCTTGATGTGGCAGAAATCCAACAGACAAAGCTTATTCCACCCTGTCCTCCCGAAGTGGAGAGTTAGTCCTTCTGTTGGTGGTTCAAGCCTTACAGGCTATATAATTTTCAGGCAGCAGATTTTTTTTTTTTTTTCATCTACAGTGTCTTTCAGAATACATAGAATGCATTTTTTCCTCAGTATTTGGCCATGATCAATATTTAAAATAATCTTCTACTTTGGTTTCTGGTTCATCTCCTTCAGCTTTTCAACTTTTTCTCTTCCAATCAATTTTCTCATTGGAGAGTTTGGTTGTGCATGACCAAGAAGACCAGAAGGAGGAGTTGCCGTTCCCCACCCTTGAGGCAATCTCCAGGTTGCAACCCCAAAGAGACTTTGCAATATGAAACCATCCAATGAATATCTTCCTCTGACGTTTCTCCTAGGTAATGTATAGAATAAAACAACAGGACAAAATGGTCTTCTGGATGGGTTGCTGGGGAACATAAGTGGCCATCATGATTAGGTCCTGCTTGAAGTATTCCACAAAGAATTGATTGACTATAGTATCCACCAAATGGTGGGGTATATAGATGTTTGATCTGTTCCAGGAGGATGATTCCTTTATTATGTATCCCCCCTTCCCCAACTTATCTAGAATCAGAAGAACTAAGTAATTTCACAGTTGGTTCCCTTCAGATGGTGAGGGCTGTTCTTCAAGGGCCATGGGGTATCTTAGTTCCAGTTGAAACCTTTCTCTTTTTTTTTTTTACTTGCCCTCCCCAACTTTTTTCCAGTTCTCTTTGATAGCCCTGTCTCTGCAACCTGGAGCTCCACTCTGCCTAGCTCCATCCAAGCCTTAAAAGGATCCTGTGTGGTCATCCCATGTTCATTCACCTTCCCAGATTCATGGGATTCTTGGGACAGCAGTGTGGCTTGGTACCAGTATCATTTCTGGAGCTACCCTGAAATCTACAACAGCAAAATGCCAAGCAATGTCCTTCCAGCCTACCAGGGACGAACGAAAGTGGTGGGAAATCTGCAAAAAGGCAACTGTACTCTCAGCATCAATCCAGTAAAGATGGAGGATGCCATGAAATATTACGTCTGGATCAACCCTGACTCAGTCAATCATCGCTTCCATGATGTCACTGTCAAGGTAGAGGTAACAGGTTAGTGCATATTTGGGTCAAGATCTCCTCTGAGGATGGAAATCTTTTCCTGGTTGGGATGTTGCATAAATAGCTAGGTTTTGCTCCTATTAATTTGAGGAACAGGTAGAAGCTGTGGTCAGAAAGACCTCTGCAGAAGTTCAACCTGTGTGCCAATCACATTTGTTCCAGCCTTCGTCACTTTGTAGGTGGCTGTTGCAATTTGCTGTATTCTGAGCTGTTTTTGAAAACCATTCAAAAACTACAGCTGGTCAAAATCATGGCAACCCTAGCAGTGATGGCCAAGCCTTGTTCTGCCCATGTTGATGCCCTTCTCATAAACTATAGTGGTTGCCAGTTGGCTTCCAGGTGTGATTGAAGGTGATTGATATTACCTATAAAGCCCTAGGGTCATAGGGGTTAGCTGGTTAAGCAAATATCTGCCTTTTGTAATGTCTGACCATCCAAAATGCTCTGATAGAGTTGGCTTGCTTTGGGTCCCATCCAATAAGCAATGTTGGTTTGAAGGATTAGCCATTTAACTGTAAAGTCATGTTTTTCTTCTTCTCCCAGTTCCATCTTTGCCATGAATCTAGCATCCTTCAGTCCTGATAAGGTTGCTGGGGTGGTCAGAGGAAGAGCTACCAGCTCCAATTGTCCCCTTTAAGTTGCTTCACCCCTCTCTTTCATAACTAAAATTGCATCCATGCTTATTTTGGTTATTTTGGCAGAGATTGCACTTCTAAAGGTTATTTTAAATGTCAGATACTTTAAATTATATGAGTGGTGTGGTGGCCCAGAGGTGGAGCTCTTACCGCACAATCAGGAGGCTGTGAGTTCAATCCTAGGTAGAGGCAGATATTTCTCTCTCTGGGCACACTGAGAATATATATCTTTTTTCAGCAGATATAACTCTGCTGAATAGATATAACTGAAAGATATAACTCTCCAGCAGATAACTCTGCATTGGCAACAGGAAGGGCATCCGGCCAGTAAACATTCAGCTCCATTCAGCTGCCCAGACTCCATCCCACAAAGGATTATAGGGTCAGTAAAAGACAATGATGATACTGTAAAATGCCTGAATTATTTTTATGTCTCTCATTTTAAAAAAAAGAGTACTAAAACTAACAAATTTTAGCCTAATTTTCCATAACAAACCTTCTCTCTGTACAGATAGTCCTCAACTTATGATTACAGTTAGGACCAGACCATCTGTTGCTAAGCGGGGTGGTTGTTGAATGAGTTGTATCTGATTTTACAATTTTTTTTTTTTGCTATTTTAAGCAAATGGAATTATCAAAAGGCAAAGACTGTTGTAAGTCACTTTTTTTCAGCACTGTCGTAACTTTGAACAGTTGCTAAACAAGTGATCGTAAGTCAAGGACTACTTGTAGTAATTCTGCCTAAATGGTAAGTATCTCCCCTCATCCTACAACTCATTTACGCTCTTTTGATGCCTTCTCAGATGTCCCTAACCAGCTGGAGTTGAGTGATCTGGGACTAGTGACAGAAGGGGATCCTACCCAAGTGTCTTGTTCAGTCCTGCACACCTGCCCTTTGTCTCCACCTATCCTCACCTGGAATCTAGACAGAAACACGGCTGTCACAGTCCAAGAATATTTGACAGGTGGATCCTGGCGGACAGAATCGAGTTTTAGCTATATCCCTTCCTACAAAGACCATGGCAGATACTTGCGATGTACTGCAACATTTCCAAACAAGCAACAGATCTACAGTGGGATCAACCTGAATATTCAGTGTGAGTGTCCCAGCTCAGTAGTGAAATAGCATCTGATATGGTTTTATTTTAAATTCTGAAATACCTGTGTTACTTATCACTATGTTTATTTTCCAGAAGCTTGAAAGCTATAGGGGAATTCAAGAGTTTAGAGTCTTGAACATTAATGGTGCCCATGCCAACGCTGTTGATTGGGTCTAAATACAGGGATCTTCAAACTTGACAACTTTAAGACTTGTGGACTTCAACTCCCAAAGTTCCTCCCCTAGGCATGTTAACTCAGGAATTATGGGAGTTGAAATCCACAGGTCTTAAACTTGCCAAGTTTGAAGACCTTTGGTCTAACTTCTGTTAGATCTCTGTGGAGATTCTTAATCATCCAAATTATGGTTGTCTTGAAGGTGCTTTTTCAAAGGGCAACTGGACTTTCTTTTCTTTCTTTTTTTTTTTTTTGAAGACGTTTCGCTTCTCATCCAAGATCTTCAGTTCTTGGATGAGAAGAAAAATGTCTTCAGGGAAAAACAAAGAAAGTCCAGTTGCCTTTTGAAAAAGCATCTTTGAGACAATCTCTTTGGTTTGTCTTGGGAAGGAACAATCAGAACAAAGCTAGAGTAGAATGGAAATAGAATAGAATAGAATAGAATAGAATAGAATAGAATAGAATAGAATAGAATAGAATAGAATAGAATAGAATTCTTTATTGGCCAATTGTGGTTGAACACACAAGAAATTTGTCTTCAGTGCATAAGCTCTCAGTGTCATACAAGCAATAAGTGGAAAATCATGATCATAGTCATCATAAATACATTCATCATGGATCATAAGATACAACGCAGACAGACATAGGATACTAAATAAGCAATCAAAATAACACCAGGAAACTAAATAAAACAATATAAATTGTAAAGATACAAGCAGCAAGGTTATAGCCATAAATAGAAAAGGAAATAGGTAATAGGAAGGTTGAGAATAATAATCATGCAGTCTTAGTAAATAGTTAATAATAAAAATAGTAAATAGTAAACCTAGATTTGATATTGCCCACAATGGACAATATCAAATATAAGTTTGGGAAGATCTGGATCTTGTTTTCTCCTCCAGGGTTTTCTAGTTCAACTCTGTTCCTTTTTTCCTGAAGTTGGTTGGCTCCTCATGTTGATTGAAAAGGGGAGAGAAGGGCCTCCCTCTGATCTCTTTCTTGGAGGGTTTTTCTTCATGCATGATCCAATCTGGGGCTTCCACAGGGACCAGAGGTTTCGTCTCCCGAGCTTTTGGATGCCTGTTGGAGCCCATCCTCAGAGGACTTCTCTGTGTGCTATGGGCTGTTCTGGTGTGGTATTGTGTGGCTGGTGTTTGTAGCTTTTTAGAGGTACATCTATGGAGAGTCTCAGTCATCCAGGTCATAGTTGTCCCAAAGGTGCTTTTTCAAAAGGCAACTGAGCTTTCTTGGTTTTGTTTGAAGAGGTTTCACTTCTCATCCAAGAAACTTCTTCAGCTTTTTACTGTCGATGTAGATTGGGAGGTTGGTGTCTGGCTATTAAATCATTGGCTGTTGTTGCCTTGGGCTGCCAATCCCCTGTCTCCTCAGTACTTGATAAGCTGGGAATAGATCAGCACTTCTGTTGATTGACAGTTTTTTTTTTTAATTTCTTGGGAAGAAGCCCATCCCTCCCCTCCAAAACACACTTAGGAGAAGACCTTGCTCTCCAATAATTCTTTTTCTTGTGTCACATCCATCATCGGACATTTAGCAATCATGTTGGCGATCCTATTTTTATCAACAGCTGCATGAAAAAGTGCTGTTGGGTTTTGTCCAAACTAGGCCCTTAGATTTTGAAGTCATGATGTTCTGCTTCTGCCTGGACCTTATTCCCCTTCAATCTTTCCTTGCAGGATTATGCCATTTTTTTCCAGGTGTCACATCACATGTCCAAAATATCCTAACTTTCACTTTTTTATGGTTTTGATCAGTCGTGGGATTCAAAAAAAATTACTACCAGTTCTGTGGGCATAGCTTGGTGGGTGTGGTGTGGTGTGGTGTGGTGTGGCTTGGAGGGGATGGCATGGCTTGGTGGGCATGGCTTGGTGGGGATGCCAGGGGAAGGATCCTGCAAAATCCCCATTTCCTCCCCACCCCACTAACCTGCTTTCCAGCTCCGTTCTCCAGTGCAAAGCAACCAAAGGAGAGCCAGCCGATCAGATGGGATTTGTGGGGCCAGTCAGAGGTGGGATTTGCCGGTTCTCCAAACTACTCAAATTTTCCGCCACCGGTTCTCCAGAACTGGTCAGAACCTGCTGAATGCCATCTCTGGTTTTGATGATTTCCCTTGGCTTTCCCAGACAGCTTATCACCTCCTCATTTCCGATTTTGTCAACCCAACTTCTACATCACAGCTGCCTGTAAATCCAAATTTCAAATGCTTCTAGTCTCTTCAAGTGGCTTTCTATCAAGAGACCAACTCTCTACTCCATACAGCAGGATAGAAAAGACCCCCAATGATTGCAACCCCTTGATGAGTTGTTGCAAAGGCTTCACCTCTGTCTGCCTGCTCCTTATTCATTCAGTAGTTTATAGGGAAATGCTAGTGAACTGATGGTATACCACAACTCCCCATCTTTACTGGCCACACCAGCTGCAGCTGCTGGGAGTTGAAGGACAACCTCATTTAGAACATGATGCTTTGGTAGACATTGAATCCTATTTTTGAACTGGGGGCAGGGAAAGAGATGGAGAAGATGGCAATGTTTGGAGGTGCGATGAGCACAGCCTATACAAACCTCCTTGCATTCTGATTTTCTCTCTCAGATCCTCCCAAAAATGCAACTATCTTGATCATTGGGAATCAAAGGCTAAAAGAAGGAGACGATGCCACTCTGAGATGTGAGAGCCATGGAAACCCGCCACCTATCACCTACCACTGGTTCTTTGGCCCACAAAAGGCACCCCTGAAGGTAGCAGGTAGTGGACCAGAGGTGAAGCTGAAGGACATCCGGAGAGACTTGGAGCCCTACCATTGTGTGGCAGAAAATGATGTTGGCATGGGGGAGGACTCGCCATCTACTTTCCTAAGTGTGGAGTGTGAGAGGACCGCTTAATGTTTTCTCTTTCAGGGCTTTTGGGTTTCTCATCTAGTCTCTTCGGAGAGCTTAGAAAAGGTGATAATTCAAGCTCATCATTCTGGTTTGTCTGGTGGAGCTACACCTTTTCTTTCAACAATTCCTATTTCGTACACCTTTAATCCAGGGGTAGACTTCAAAAATTTTAGCAATCAGTTCTTTGCTTGGTTGCTGGGTGGGCATGGGAGGCCAGTTTTTTGCCCTCCCTGGGCTCCTGAGGCTTTCCTCAAGCCTCTGGGAGGGTGAAGATGGCCTTTCCGGGCTCCAAAGCCCTCCAGAAGTTGGAAACGGGCTCATTTCTGGCCTTCTGGAGCCCCCAGTAAGCCTGTTTTTGTCCTCCCTGAGCCTGCACATGGACTCTGAACTTACCTGGCATCCCAATCGGGCCATGTGGGGACTCCTGGGAGGGATGGGGCTGAGTGGGCAGGGCCAACCAGGGATGGGATTTACCGGTTCACCAAACTGGTCATTAAAAATGATAAAATTAGCTACTGGTTCTCCTGAACTGGAGAGAACTGGGAGCAGCCTACCCCTGCTTTAACCTTTATGCTCAGATACTCACTAGTACACTGTTTGTTAACTCACTCTAAAGATGTCTGGACTTCAACTTCCAGAATTCCCCATCCAGCAGGGCTGGCTGGGAAATTTTAAGAGTTAAAGTTCACACATCGTAGTGGCCAGGTTTGAAAAACATTGCAGTAACAGATAGTGTGGCAAAACTTTGTTTCATTTTCTGCCAACAAAGTAGACCCTCAAAAACAAAGACCCTTTGAGCAGTTGCTGAACTCCTGCTCCCACACCCCCTATAACCAATTAGGATGACTGGATCGGCTAGGAAACGGAGGTCAGCCCACACCAGGAGACCTTAAATGATTCACCTACGAGTGCACATTCCCAATGACATTGAATGCCGGTCCAAGGATTATCATCTATTTGTACTTCAAGGAGCTGGTTTAGGAGGTGAGGAGGCAGAACTCTGTGCTGTGAAAATGCTCCACCATTCAGATGGAGAGTGGAAGTTGGGCAGCAAGCCAAGCTAGTTTTTATTTGGTTTTTGCTCGTTCGTGCACCAAATCCAGATTGTAAAACTGCAAATTGCCACTAGATGGGAACAAAAGGGAATTAGTTAAAAAAAACCAAAACACCTCCACTCTTTGCTGCCATCTAATGGTTTTGTATGTATTTGGAGCCCAGAACTGGTTATTCTAAGCTCTATTAAACACTTCTATATATAGATATTTGATTTTAACAACCATGTATTTCATTTCTTTTTCTTCCTGTCTGCTGCTCTTCTTTCCTTAGTAATGGTAAGAGGGGCTAATAAGAGCTCTGTAAAGATAGATGACAGATTGATAGATTGATAGATAGATAGATAGATAGATAGATAGATAGATAGATAGATAGAT
>BLBF01000071.1:7523428-7537394 GCA_015471245.1 Laticauda colubrina
ATAGATAGATAGATAGATAGATAGATAGATAGATAGATAGATAGATATAGATAGACAGATAGATAGACAGACAGATAGATGATTAAGGCTGGTAGTGGGCAAATATTTGTGTAATCTGATCTTTTGTGTCCCCTTACAGACACTAACATTCATGTTAAGATAGGCTGCATTTTTTTGAGCTAACTAGATCTAAATCCACATATTTTTTTTCGAGAATGGCCAAAATTGACTTGGTGCTGCCACCTACTGTGGCAAGAGGCAATGTGGCTTTATGTTAAAAGGAGTAGAATTAAGGACATATTTCACCATGTCGAAGAGGTGTGTACACTAAATCAAATTAATGTCATGTTTAACCATTTATATACCGTTAAAAAAACAGTAAATGCATAATGCAGTCTGGGATACATGTAAGGGAAATGCTGGGAGGTAGAGATGCTGAAGATTTCACAGGACCATACTTTCACAAGCTGACAAGCTATTTCCTAACACATTTTTATTTCACAGTCTATTTTGCATCCCTGATTAATGAATGCTCAATAAGGTCAGCATGAAAACTTTGCAAGCCCAACCCTTGATGTAAACATGCCATCCATGGCAGAACATTGCATAGACAAAATCCTTGACTTATGACTGGTAGCTTTGTAACCATTCCAAGTCATGGTGGATGTATCTGGGGGGACTTTTGGGTTTGAAATTTCATTATCACATGACCACACTTCAAGCGCTCGGCAACCAGGCTGCCTTGAGAGCCATTTGCAGCATCAGATTCCTCGCAGCCATTGTCAAACACTGGGGAAAGCAGGAGAATCAGACAGTTCAAATGGTTGCAAACAGTAGTAGGATTCCAATAATTGAACAACCGGTTCTCTGCCCTAATTATTTCTTGCAACAACCAGTTCACCAAACTGCTCAGAAAGTTAACAACCAGTTCTCCCAAATTGGTGAGAACTGGCTGAATCCCACCTCTGGCTGTAAAGATTTATTGCAATTGTAAGCTCTCGACAAGAACCTGAACTACTAAAGGTCAAGGAAAATTATCAGGAGATGAGGAAGGCATTCAAGGTGGGCTGGACTTAGTTCTCTTGCAGGGACTCGTGACTGATGACGTGTTTGACTCCTCCCTCGGGGTCAGCCTAGTCATCTCCTACAGCCATGTGACTGCATTTTATGACAAGCTTACTTTCAGTATTTGGCAAAAGTGCTCCATAGCAAACCATAGGCTGGCTTTTCATGAGTACAGCTTTCATTTAATTGCCACAATGTTCGCTTAACAACTGCTACAAAAAGTTCATAAAATCTTTTTAAAAGTCGTTAATCAAGTTTGGGCCATAAAGTTGCTTTTTGTGCCTATTCTGTGATGGTTTTTTGCTGTGCCCATGAGCTCTCTCGATAGGGCAATTTAAGGAACATCACAACAACAGGACAACTTGGAGATAGTTTGGAGCTATGGATCAAATCCAGATGACACCAGCCTAGCGTGATGCTTTCTCCTTTCTTTGCAACAAATCCTTCTGTGTATTTTGTTTTAAAAGACAAGCCAGTGATTTGGCCTGAAAGCAACTGTACTATCTCAAGAACCGGAGAGATTATCACCTGTTACTGCGTGGCAGAGGGAAACCCCCCTCCAAGAATTGAATGGAATCTTCTAAACCTGACCATTCCTGGAGAATTCAACAGCTCTGAACTGCAAGCAGATTTGAACTCTTGGGAACAAACCATTGTTAGCATCCTGAGGGTACCCGGATCTAACTTTACCCAGATATCTTGCAAGGCCACCAATCAGCACGGGATCAGCTACATCGCCTTGCCCACCATCAAGGCAGGTAAGGCTAAGGAAGGTTAAACCAGAGACACCTGTGGAGATGGTAGAGGTGGACTAGAAAGAAATGGGCAACAATTTCCCAACTATTCCAGAGAAAAAATATATGGACATATAAGTGAAGAACCTGAGTAGTATAGTGGTTAAGATGCTGGATTAGGAGCAGGGAGAGACAGCTTCAAGCGTTCTCTCTTCCCCCTCCCTCTCCCTTTCCTTCTCTCCTCTCTCTCTCCCTCCTTCTCTCTCTCCTCTCCTCTCTCTCCCTCCTTCTCTCTCCTCTCTCCCTTCCTCTCCCTCTCTCTGTGTCTCTCCCTCTCTGTCCCTCTGTCCCTCTCTCTCTCTCTCTCAATTACTCATAATTGACTTCACAAGTATAGAGCACTGTTTCTCAGCCTTGACAACTTTTAAGACTTCAACTCCCAGAATTCCCTAGCTAGCATGCTGGGAACTGAAGATTACATGCCTTAAAGTTGCCAATGTTGAGAAACACTAAACTAGAGGACCTGCACAGGCATTCAAGATGCCACATGGTGATGGCATTGCTGGTGGCTCTACCAGTAAGCCTGCAGTCCAACCCACTGTAGCATAGATAGACATATGTAGGAAAAGGTTTTGCAACCATCATTTCTGGTTGTTGAGGAGTTATGTTTGACTCAAACTTCCTGCTTTGACCACTTCTTTGCCAGTGTCTCTCTTTTTACAGGGAACCTCACCCTTTTGCTCATTGGTTTGGGGGGAGCTGTTGCAGGGCTCGCCCTCTTCACCTTGCTGGGAATTTTGGTTTACAAAGTGACAATAAGCAGGTAAGACACGTAAAGGATCAGTCAGATCTGTCGATGAAGATTCTCAGTCCTTCAGGCAAAGGTGTCTGAAGATTGAATCATGGCAACTGGAACAATTCTTGTTAGTTGAGATGTTTCGCTGCTCATCCAAGCAGCTTCATCAGTCAAAGTAAGCTAGTTGTCAGCATTCCAACAAACCAACTTCATACCAATAAACTCTGAGACAATCAGTTCCTCAAAGTTCCATTTTATTAGAGTTGTCCTATTGGCACATCTGGGAAAACCCAATTTTGAGAGTTCTGGGTTTTCCCTTCCCAAAAGAGAAATCAAAGATCCATCCCCTGTACCCATCAGTCCATCACATGGCCCAATCAAATCTTCGTCCCAATTGGAGACATCCCTCCAGTCACTCCCCTCCAGATGCAGGGCAACTTGTCCTTGACTCTCTGAGAAAGAACATTGTTGAGTCTAATCTTCTACTTTTCTATGAAATCCCCCCTCCCAAATTCACAGGCACTGAATGTGGCAGCCTTGAAGCTTCCAAGTAAAAAATGGCTACCAAGGCTGACACTATTCTTTGGAATGTGCCAACTTCCAATAAGCAACCTCAGAGGTTTCCTCCCCAAAATCAGTCAGATCCAACTACAGTCCTGCAGGTCAGCGGGTTATCCAAACATCATTGTACCAAAATAGCACTCAGCGAATAGGCTGTATGGCCCTTCAGTCAAGGCTGGGCCAGAGCTTTCCACAGCAACAGGTGCTTTCATCAACCTGACAAAAGTTGTGTCATCCCATAACATAATTAGCTCCACATTATTGGAAAGCAAAACTCTCCCCTTTTGTGGTGGTAGTCTATAGAGATTCTCAGTCATCCAGGTCATGGTTGTCCCAAAGGTGGTTTTTCAGCAGGCCACTGGACTTTCTTGCTGTTTCTTTTTGAAGACATTTTGCTTCTCATTCAAGAAGCTTAATATAAATCCTTCTGTTCCCCACTATCCTGCCAGAGCTGAAGAAGCTTCTTGGATGAGAAATGAAATGTCTTCAAAAAGAAAAGAAAAAACAAGGAAGTCCAACTGCCTCCTGAAAAAGCACCATTCATGGTGATGATGACATTATCCATTCAGTTGTGACTGGCTCTTGGTGATTCCATGGGCTAGGTCTCTCCACCTCTAATGATCTTGCACAACTTCTTTGAGTCATCCTATGATCTGGCTGGTGTCAGCTTTGATGGTGTCCATCCACTATATTCTTTGATAGCCTGGTTTCCTGCTACGGTTAACTCTTCCAAACATAATTGCTTTCTCCTGGGAATTGCCCTGCATGACTGTGCATGATGTCATGTCACATGTACAGAAATGACAGAGCTGCTTTCATCATTCACCTTACCTTGACATGACTCCCCAGAGCTGCATGATGCCATTGAAGATAGCATTCTAGGAGAGAACCAACCTTGAATTAAGGGGGAAATGTCCTAACAGAACAATTAATCAGTGGAATGCCTTGCCTCCAGATACTGTGGATGCTCTTAAAAAACTGGATGTTTTTTAAGTAGAGACAGGACAACAATTGGTCTGAAATGGTAGTTGAGCAAGGGGTTGGACTAGAAGATCTCCATGGTTCCTTTCAACTCTAATATTCTGTTTTGTTACAAAAATGCAATAACTCACTAATGGGGAAATGACCTCAATCAAACCAGTCCAAAGTTGCTTTTGGTTTATTTAGTTTGTGCCTTCAAATTTTAAGATAAATTTCCAAATGTTTATCAGTCTTTTTCACTGGTCTTTCCTCCTATACTTTTGCCACTGATCCTCTCAAGAATGCTTTACCTGCCATATTTGGCTAGATATTTTTCCTTCATTGTCTTTTATCTTATTCCCTGATGGTCATTTCCTTCTTTAATTTTTATGAAATTTCTTTGGCCAGCCGGAAAAAGGAGAAGAAACAAGGGGAGGAAGGGAAGGAGCAAGCAGAAAATCCCCGGATACATGGCAGTGGAGAAGAAATGATTTACCTTAACACAAAAAAGCCATCTAAAGATAATGAGGAGGAGCAATTCAACATGTACAACAAATCCAATGTTCCAGGAAGCCAAGCTGCTGATAATGTATGAAGCAATCTTGGGGCAACTGAGAATAGCAGCATCTCCTATGAAACAGTGCTTACATAACACTTGCTAGATGCATGGGGAACCACAGATCCACTTACCTGAACTACAACTCCCAGAAGCCCAACTAACACAGCCATAGGTTAGAGTTGCAGTAAGGTACAATCCAACAACATCTAGGTGGTCATGGATTCTCCTGAAAAGTCCCCATCCATGCCTGTTAAATTCACCCAATGGTATCCAGAGATGTGGACTTTCAGTGCTCAGAACCCAAAGACAGCATAGTCCATGATGGTGATTTGAGTTGTAGCTCAACAACATCTGCAAGGATTCAGGTGAATTGATCCAGTGGTTCCCATCCTTTTTCTTCATGAACAATAGATCTGTGTTTTTCAAAATTGAGAACATGAATATGTGCAGGGTTCAATTCCCAGAATCTTGCTAACTCGTGAGAGAGGAAGAAGGGCAGTTCTTAAATCATCATCATCTTCTTCTTCTAATGATCCCCATAATTCCTTGTAGAGTGGAGTCTGGGCAACTGAATGGAGCTAGCAGTGTGTTTTAATGGCCGAATGCCCTTCCTGTCACCAATGTGGAGTTTTGTTCAGCAGATATATTCTCAGTTTGCCCAGAGAGAAAAATATCTGCCTCTACCTAGAATCGAACTCACAGCCGCTTGATTGTAAAGCGAGAGCTCCACCACTAGGCCATCACACACTCCATGGGCAGTTCTTAAATATGACAAAGTAAATAAATTTGGGGAATTAAAGTTCATACATTTTAATGTTACCAGTTTTGAAAAATATTTATGGAGTCTGTTACATCATCATCCAAACATAATCTGAGATCAGCAACACAGTGCTCTTATGTGGGCTGGTGCACAAAATCTCCTAGATTTTGCAAAAACTTAAAATTAAATCAAAAGTCTAAAGTAAAACAATCTAAAGAGATTTATTGATCTGACAATATGTCACCCAAATCATGTGTTACATTTTGACATTTATCTCATGGACCAATCCTAATATTATCACAAATGATGGTTTGAAACTATTAGTTTTTACAGCTAATTTGTACTCAATATTTACTCAAAAGATAAATGTTGGCTCGTCCCTCTTCCACAGGAGTCTGGTACCAATAGGAATGATACAAAAATGAGGAAAGATTTGCATCATGTCACAACATTGTGATGCAAACCTTGGCCTCTCATATTGGGGTCCAAGTCTTATGGTTTATGTCATGACAATATTTCATAATTTGCCATCGTTCCCTCCTGCAGACCCTTCCAGATAGCGTAAGGCCCTTAAAATATAAAGTTTAACTATTTTTATTAAGTCATTTGAACTCAAGTCTTTTTTCTGGTTTCTTCTACATTTTTAAAGGAATTAAGCACCATCAAGGACTATGAGAATATGGAGATGCCAGAAGATTATGAGAATATATCAACAGAAAAGACCACTGGATATTTTGGGATAAGCGACTGGCAGTTTCCTTTTGGCTCTGATCAACTCTACTCCAACATCTGATCCAACATTTGGCAAAAGATCTTGAGAGTTCCTGTGTAACAAGTGCTTATGTAACACTTGCTAGATGCATGGGTTCTGACCTCTAACTCTTTCACAAATACCCCTGAACTAACAAACATGGCCATAGGTTAGAGTTGCAGGGAGGTATAATCCAGAAACATCTATATGGTCATGGATTCTCCTGGGAAATCCCCACTTACACCCATAGGTTTACTCAAGCAGCATCTCCTTCCAGACAGTGATTGGGTAGAAGACCTCAGAAGGTATAACTGCAATTAGAATATTGAAATGAAGACATTTGCAGGAATCTTTTTATCAAGGAATATCTCTCCAAAGTCCCTGGAGAATATTATTATTGTAAAGTCTCCCTGCTACTAAAAACATTCCTGCTAGAGGTAATCCTTACTTAATGACTCCATTAGTGACCATTTGAAATTACAGCAACACTGGTCTTTGAATTACAGTTCTGGTCTTTGCAACATGCTCACAGTTACAAGCAAATCAGTGGGGAAGCCAGCAGGAAATCAATGGCAACCACATGACATTGGACGTAATAACCATATGGAATTCACTTAATCATAGCAATGGGTCCTAATTACTGTTGTTGTTACCATAGCCGTCATTATGTGTCTCAAGTACGGTCATTAAGTGAGGACTAACCAGTATTTGAAAGGAAAGGCATGTTGCCTGATTAGGACTGAATTCCCAAAGCTTTAATGGAAATATTGATAATAGTAGCTCCTTCTTGTCATCTCCCTGGGGGGAAATATTACTGATCACCCAGAGTAGCTACCAGGTCTACTTGTTGAAATTTAGACAATTGTAACTCTTTTACCACCACTACAGCTATCCTCTTTTTTTCCTTCTGAAACTCAAAATGTTCCTTCTGTTCTGAGCCAAATGAATTAGTGGATTTGACTCTCAGACTTTCAAAATATAATTTTTTTGTACTCAACATGCATTCCTGATGCTTTGCCAGTCTGGATTTGGAGATGGTGGGGAAAATACTCTGGATATTTTTATGGATGATTGCATGATTATTCCAGTTTTAAATATGACAATCTTAGGTGATCATCACCACCTTACTGGGTTCCTGTGTCTTGAAGAGCTAATTGACCCCACACTACACATAAAATCTATACCACATTTGCCTTCCATGCAGATGATGCAGGGGGAAAAGGAATGGATAGGAAGAGGGCTTATGTCCCTGTTGGCTCAATTCAAAATTATATGATTTTTAAAAAACAACAACATATTTCCGTTGAGTCATTACAACTCTTAAGATCAGGTTAATCAGGTGATTTGTGGTTTGCCATATTTGGAAAAGACCAGATCTTAAGGCAGGAAAATATAATCAAGAGGTAGAGAATCACAAATCGGTAACAGCACATGTGAGATAAAAATACGTTTAATTCTCAAGAATTGACAAGAACAGCAAGTAAAACAAAAACACCAAATATTGTCAAACTAATAAATAAGGAGAATGTGTCAGGAGAGCCAGAGACCAATGGGAGGTTTTTTTGGAGGTGGTCATGTCTACAAGGAGAAAGGCATCTCCATAGCAGAGTTGTCATCTATCATGGACTTTGTCCTTTTCATGTCTGACAGCAGTAACCAAAACCTTTGTTTCCACAACAGTCCCAGCAATATCTGCAGAGAGCAATGTGACTGACGTGACGCTTGGGTCTTCCTAGCAATGCCTGTCAGGAGAAATAAAAAGAATTTACTCTCTGGGTATGCACAAGTTTGGATTTCAGAAGGAGGATTTAGAATAGAATAACAGAGTTGGAAGGGACCTTGGAGGTCTTCTAGTCCAACCCCCTATTTAGGCAGGAAACCCTACACCACTTCAGACAAATGGTTATCCAACATATTTTTAAAAACTTCCAGTGTTGGAGCATTCACAACTTCTGGAGGCAAACAGTTCCACTGATTAATTGTTCTCATTGTCAGGAAATTCCTGCTTAGTTCTAAATTGCTTCTCTTCTTGATTAGTTTCCACCCATTGCTTTTGGTCTTGCTCTCAGGTGCTTTGGAGAATAGCTTGACTTCCTCTTCTCTGTGGAAGCCCCTGAGATATTGGAGCACTGCTATCACGTCTCTCCTAGTCCTTCTTTTCATTAAACTAGATATACCCAGTTTCTGCAACCATTCTTCATATGTTTTAGCCTCCAGTCCCCTGATCATTTTTGTTGCTCTTCTCTGCACTCTTTCCAGAATCCCAACATCTTTTTTACATCATGGTGATCAAGTCCAGAATGAGTCCAGAATTTACAACAAGTCCAGAATGCAACATGCCTAGAACATGGAATTAGCTACAGGAGCTGTGGCAATGGCTGCCAATGGATCTCTTTTGTTCTTATTTAACTTTTCATGACACCTGATTTGAACATTTCTAATCAAGGCCTGATACAGGCTTGAGTAGAAGATCAGACCAGCAATGGCTTTTAATCCGAATGGTGTCTCCTAACTTCCAAGCCTTACACACTAGTTGTTGGGAAATGGTAGTTTGAAGGAGACCATCTCCTTCAGGGAAAACTTGTGAGCTTCAACATCACACCTAGCTGACAACTCTGTGTCTCAGAATATTGGGTTAGAAAGGCCAATATTCTGACCTGGCAGGATCAATTAATTTATTGCATAGATTTTGACAGACTGCTGTTGAAGTGTGACTTTTGTTTTTCTTTTAACATGAAGCTTCTTGAAATGTGATTTCATAATCAATGTAGAAACACCAAATTGATCATAGTGTGGTGTGGTGGAAGTTAAGTCCTGTTTGCAGGCATCTAATGTCCAATGTTAGGGATTCTGAGAGCTGTCAATGAATCCTTCTGTAGGGCAGAGGAAGAACATGTGAGACTTATAATGAAGAACATCTGGAGGGTATGAGGTTAGGGGTAGTTTCACACAGCGAAATATGGTAGAATTGTTTAATGAATGGACTTGAAGATAACATCATAATCTGACATGGCAAATAGGAGTTGCAAGGAATGGAGTGGATTTTTCTAAGAAAGATTGCAAACAAGCATGCTTTCAAAATTCCTAGTATATCAATCTGAATGTCTAGCTCAGGGCTCTTCAAACTTGACAGCTTTAAGACTTGTGGACTTCAACTCCCAGAATCCCTCCTCCAGTCATGTTAGCTCAGGAATTCAGGGAGTTGAAGTCCACAAGTCTTAAATTTGCCAAGTTTGAAGACGTTGGTCTAAATTAATCTTATTGGTTTTTTTTTTTTTAAACTGCTCTATAATAGTGAGAAAAAACAAAAACAGAAGTAAAACAGAAGTTGCAACTGAGGCTCCTCTTTGTGTCTCTCTACAGTTGCAAAGTTTAGAATGTAAGAGTGCAAATGTGTATTTTGAATGAATTACACACAAAGGTATGTCTTCCCCATTCTGCTTGCTTATGGAATATTACAAGCATTACTCAGATACTGGTCTCACCTGCAGTCCCATGCTTTCTGTTTTGTAAGGGTCCAAACTGGCCAAGTCTTTCTGGGCATCTCTCTGTAATGAAGAGGACACAAAAATACTTCCTTCAAACCTTCAATTTTCAAAGAGGAAAATATATTTCAAAAGTAGCCTATGTTCACAGAATATCCTAGACTCAGTTAAAATTAAGTTGGCTAGCTTGTGGTTCAGTTTGCTGTGGGAGAACAGCCACTATCTTAGGCTATGAACTTAAGATTGGTTTGTTTAGATATTGTATGTCATGTGATTTTGTCAAGATTTTTGAGTTGAAGATTAAGCCAAGGTGTATGAATTCAGCTTTTTTGACATTAAATGCCTAAATCTTTGAAATTAACAAACAGGGGTATAGTTCTCTCAAGGGTCACATTCCCCTAGAAGAATTTGAATTAGCAATGGGACGGGGTGAGGAAGGAAGGAAAGGAGGGATCTTCTTCCTTCCTTCCCTCTTTTCTTGATCTCCAGAGAAATGGGTATATCACAGACAAGTAGTCTGAAGGATTTTGAAATTAAGCTGCAGATTGATCTAAAACAAAGTGGACACCTTCCATGTCACCAGACATAGTTTGTATATCATCCATTTCAGTAATTTATTTGTAGTTCTAACCATGTTGGCAACGTATAAGAAGTGAGCACAAGGCTGGTGCCAAGGTTAGGACTGTTGGAGGTGATGAACATGATAATCTCACTCCAAATTTAATCCCCATGCTGTTGCTGCTTTCTTCCTCTCGTGAGTAGGAACCAGAACAAAGAGGAGCTGACTAGCTTAGGTCTAGCATAAGAAAATGGAGCAATTTATGGGAATAAATATCATGGCTAGCCTCCCTTTGCAATCTTACCTCTCTGGACATTTCTCTACCTTCAGTTGCTGTTGGACAGGAAGGACAGAATGGAGTCCACAAAGTGACAACCCACCATCTTCCTATTCTATAGGCTGCCCACATAGACCTGCCAGGCATTTGTCTTGCCCGTAGAGGACTCTCTATTAAGGCAAGTATGTTTGTCGAGATAGGCTGACATGGTGAGCAGAAGCAGCAATAGAAAACTGGATAGCCCTGCTCCCTTTCTTCTATTTTTCATTAATTCAGAGTTAACGATATATTTGGGGTTTGCTACAACAATTAAGTAGGTTGAATCTTTCCATTCTCCCCTGCCACTTCTTTGGCTACTTACACAACAGGAGAAAACTTTTATCCTTTTAACCTTCAGCTATCCTGATTTTCAGTGTGTCTGGTACTTTATAACAACCCAGTGTAGTTCTATCCTGAGTTTTCTTCAGGAATCTCCTCCCAACTATTTTGCTGTCAACCCAAAGCCATCAAGTATCCTCCATCAACTTGTCTATTTGTGTAATTTTACATATCTGTATGTTGCCAGTCTTTTGTCAGGGAACTTAGAGGGCCACGTGTGAAAGAGGGTATCTTCACACCCCGAGATGGCTCCTAAATCATCTGGTGAGTTCCACAATCAAGTGAGGTCATAAAATCAACGTTCCCCAGTTCTAGCCCAGTATTCCAACTCCAAAACTCCTTTAGCAGTCACAGGACCAGCTGTATTTTTATCTACCCCCCTCTGCTATCCTGCTTTTGAAAAGCTTAGAATGGCCAAAAATCCATTAATTATCAGACAGCTGAGAAGTACGGACATCCTGACTTTCACAATAACAATCTTCTCTCCAGCAGCTTCCTGGCTTCTTATAAACACTAGAGGAAGATCGCCAAGAGATATTGCTTTCCATGGGCTTTCTCAGACTAGGAAGCAAGGACTGCCAGCAGCCTTACAGAAGAATGGAAAGACAGAGAAAAATGGAGAACCTGGGGGTGGGTGAAAGCTTCATTGGCTAAAATGAAGCTCAAGCTCCATGAAGGAAGCTCAAGACATGATAAGATATTAAAACTAAAGCAATAATGAAGGTGGCAAAACAGCTATTTCAGAAGAGAAAGAAAATATTCAAGAAATTGGAAAGCCAATTTTTGGCATATTAGTATTAATTTGGTTCTTACCTGAATGGTGAATGCACAAAGGTTTCTGGTAGTAGCACTAAGTAAAATGAAGAGCATGCAGGTCATTTGAAGTTTCATCTTTCTTTCTTGAGTAAGGCTGTGTTCTTAAGATTTTTTTTTTTTTTAAATAATAAATCTGTCTTGTTCGTTCTCTCTCTGGGATAAGTCAAGATTGCTTTGTAGGCAAGTGAGCAGCGGAACAGTTTTTAAGGACCACAGAATCCCTCCCCTAGTTGGGATCGGCCAATGATCTGTGTTCCAAGAAAGTCCACACGTGGGCAAGATAATGACCAGCAAACAGGTCAATAGAACTTATTACATTTGAACAGAAACACACATCCCTCAGACCTACTGGGAAATGAGACAAATTTCCCAACTAATGTAACATCTCAGGGTCAGTTCCATCCGCATGTGCAAAAAACCAAATAGACCAAGGCAGGTGTTAAGAAATTATTAGTATATTCTGTTCCAACTTTAATCCTTCCTGGGTTTTCTCTAACCATTGCAGTGGATTTACTGTAATTTTCTTCTCTGAGATTCAAAAATAAAACAGTCAAATCAGCACACATCCAAAATAAGGAAATCAAGATTTGAAACAAGCCATTCATCCATCACATTTTGCAACATGTCTTCTGCCAGTCAGCAAAGCAGACTCAAAGAACTCGTGAAGAAACAAATCAAGTAACATCAGCAGAGAATGAGATGATGTCCCAACTTTGGGAAGGAAGAATGCCTGAAAAAAATTTGCAGAAGAGTTTTGAAGAGATTTAGATCTGGTCTTGAAGTTTATACTTCCACAGATTCTCATTCAACCTGGTGTCGATACTCAATAGATCAGAACATGGCAGGAATATATTGGAGTTGGATTAAGTCAGATGCAATTATTTAAATATGGGTTGATCAGGCAAGAAATTAACTGATCTTAAAAAAAAGGCATTATTTCTGGATTACCAAAAGTTGTAGATCACAGATCATTTTAGTAATTGCACAGACCACAATCCTAAAAAAAAAAAAAAAGAATAACAGACATAAAACTGGGCTTTTTGGATTGGAAGGAAAGGTTGAGATTTGTGAAGGAAGGATTACCTAAAACGCAGAAATGAAGAATCAGTTAATACATAAAGTGTGAGTCTCACTTTCTGTTTAATCTATGAGTAAACACATGGTGTTAATGCTTCTAATTAATGCTGCTTCAAAATAAATACCTGTTTTTGCTGTGCCTGTTCTTTTTGCTGTATTGTGGTAAATAGTAGAATGTTCCAAGGAGTTAAAATGTTCCCATTGGTTTGGAGGTATTGTCAGTTTTGGTCTTAGAGTTATGTCCATTGATAGTATTCTTCTTAGTAGAGATTGGCCAGTTTGCCCAAATTACAACAAATGTTTGTGGATAATTATAAGAAATTAGATCAGATTTACATATAGATGGAATTTCGTTGCAATGAAGTTAAATTTCATTATCACCAAGTTTTAAAACTATGCAGTTCCACATCTTCTTGGAAACAGTTTCTGTTGAATGCAGTGAAATTTAGTTCTGAGTAACTATGTAGACATCTACAATGTATAATTTCCAGCTCATTTTTAAATTCATTTTCTGAATAAAATTCTTAAAATGGGTGCTTTCTTCTCTGGAAATCATGAAAAACTTCAACATACTTTCATTTATTTGCTACATAAAAATGAAAATTCAATGGTTGAAAAATTACTCCTGCAAGCATTCATAACACATTTTGAACAGACTAGAGAAAGTTAGGGGAAATCTTTAACAACCAAAAATTCTTATGAATAAATATAAAATTGTCAATATAGTAAATTTAAGTGCACATGGAATATTGTCCCCAAAGTATCTATAATCCAATGTGTACAATTATTATCACTATTGTGAGCTCCATTCTTTTCAAAGTATTTGTATAACTAAATCTAGAACTGACAACTCTCTAGAATTTTTAAAGAAAGAGGGACAGAGACAGCCAGACAGACAGACCAGTTTGCTTAGTAAAGCTGGAATTTGAATACCCAGTTCCCTTTTCCCACATGTACATATTTTTGAAATTGCAATTCATTTAAAAGACAAATAAGACTTCCTGTCTTTGTCCATGCAAATCCATGCAAAAGGTACATACTTAAACGTACTGAAATTTCAAGTGGAAGTATTGTGTATGCATATATAGATTAAAGGAAAATAATTAAAGATTGAAATTAAAGAGAAAAGTCAGTTAATACAACATTTAATGTATTTTTCTAGAGCTTTGAAGCAAAAAAAAAAAAAAA
>BLBF01000071.1:7537404-7570958 GCA_015471245.1 Laticauda colubrina
GTGTGTGTGTGTGTGTGTGTGTGTGTGTGTACACAGACACACATATATATATGCAGAGGCGAAGGAAAGGGGCTACTGCCCTGGGGTATCGCCCACCATTTCGATTCCGTGTTGTTGAAGCTGTGCTCTCAAAAGGGCGTTTTCATTCTTCATCTGCTCAATCTGTTGTGGGAGGGTGAGGGTGGGAGGGAGGGAGGAAGAGGAAGAGAAGAGAGGACAGAGTTTATCAAACTGGGGAAAAGTGGAGTAAATGCAACTGGGCATGGCAAAAAAAAAACCAAACCCCCAAAAAGGAGGCACCCCTTTAATTTATGACCTTAGTGGAACCTGGGAATTTCCATCATTCGTCATGACCATTGAAAGTTGGGGGACTCAGCTAACCAAGTCAGAGTAACATAGTTGGAAGGGGCGTTAGAGGTCTTCTAATCCAATCCTCTGCTCAAGCAGCAGACTCTATACCAGTGGTAGCTAACCTTTTTGGGCTCCTGTGCCAAAAAATGTGTGCACAATTGCGTGCATGTGCCACCGCCCAGAAGGCAATGCGTGCCCCCAACTACACCCCCTATGCATGCATGTGCAATCCCCCCCATCCCCCTCTGCCCCCTTATCTGCACTGTGCCTCACAGTTGATTTTCAGCTTACAAAGCTTGCTGAAGCCTTCCTCAAGCCTTTGGGAGGCCGAAAAAGGCCTCAAACTGCCCAAAAATCAGCTGTGAGGCTCACACATGTGCAGTGAGGTAGGTTGTCTGCACCTCGCATGCTGGTATAAATGGCTCTGCATGCCACCTGTGGCACACATGCCAGCGCCTATACCACTTCGGACAAATGGCTGTCCACTCTCGTATTAAAAGCCTCCAGTGATAGAGCACCCACAACTTCTGGTGGCAAGCTGTTCCACTGGTTAATTATTCTATCAGGAAATTCTTCCTTAGTTCTAGGTTGCTTCTCTCCTTGGTTCATTTCCATCCATTGTTTCTTGTCCTGGCCTCAGGTGCTTTGGAGAATAGCTTGACTCCCTCTTCTTTGGGGAAGCCCCTGAGATACTGGAACACTACTATCATGTCTCTCTTGGTCCTTCTTTTCATTAGAGTAGACATACCCAGTTCCTGCAACCATTCTTTATATATGTTTTAGCCTTCAGTCCCCTAATCATTTTGTTTATCTTCTCTGCACTCTTTCTAGAATCTCAACATATTTTTTATATCATGGTGATCAAAACTGGATGTCGATTTTTATATCATTTTTTGTGGTAGTTGTAAAGCGGAAACTGTGTCGTAAAGAAAGCCCATGTATTCTTAGGGATGCTTTTCACCAGAAACTGCACAAAAGAAAACACACAAGCATACGTGCTTGCGCACGTGCATATTTTGTGAAAAATACACATATATTTTGTGAAAGCAAAGGGACTTACTCTGTTTATATTATACCTGCAAACATATAAACTGTCCACCTTCTCTTTTTTTGAGATAACGTTTAACTGCAACAGCTGAAATTGTACTCTGCTGCACTTACAGATTTGCTCCAAGGCTTCTGCACCATTACTACAGGTAGTCCTTGACTTACAACAGTTCACTTAGTGACCGTTTAAAGTTACAATGGCACTGAAAAAAGTGACTTATGACCGTTTTTCACCGTTATGATCTTTGGAGCATCCCCATAATCATGTGATCAAAATTCAGATAGCAATAGCAATCGCACTTAGACTTATATGCCTCTTCACAGTGCTTTACAGCCCTCTCTAAGTCGTTTACAGAGTCAGCCTATTGCCCCCAACAATCTGGGTCCTCATTTGACCCACCTTGGAAGGATGGGAGGCTGAGTCAACCTTGAGCCTGGTGGGATTCAAACTGTTAAATTGCAGGCAGCTGGCAGGCAGCAGAAGTGACCTGCAGTAGCACATTCCAACCACTGTGCCACCATGGTTACTTGGCAACTGGCTCGTGTTTATGATGGTTACACTGTCCAGGGGTCACATGAACCCCTTCTGTGACCTTCTGACAAGCCAAGTCCCAGAGGAAACCAGATTCACTTAACAACTGGGTGACTAACTTATCCACTGCGGTGACTCACTTAACAACAGTGGAAACAAAAGTCCAAAATGTGGCAAAGCTCCCTTAACCAATGTTTCACTTAACCACAGCAATTTTGGCCTCCGTTGTGGTCCTACGAGAACTACCTGTAATCGGTTTTATTGCTGGCCACAATCCCAAACCCTGTTCCAAAGCAAGAGAGAGAGAATGTGGGCTGAGATACCTGTTGCCGTAGCAGGTCATTGTCCATCTGAAGCCTCTCGGCTTCCTTGAACGTCTCCTGCATACGCTGGTTCGTCTGGCGTAGCTCCCGGATATAGTCACAGGCTTTGGATAGGATGCCCCCTTTGCTCTAAAAAGAGAGAGGAACAAGGACCAGCTCCATCACTGAGCTTCCTGCTCGGCCTCACCTTGGATGGTGGGAAGGGTCTTCAAGATCATCAGGCTTCTCTAAGGTGCTTCCTCCTTTACACGCTGTTGTGGCCCACCAGCAGCCAAGTGGAGCTGGTGGCAGACTCGGACAATGAGGAGGTTGGGTAGGAACATGGGCCAGTCCTGGAGTCTGGGGAAGGCTCTGACGAGGGCTCTGCATCAGAGGCAGAGATGGGTCCAGGGCCATCTGACAGTTATCAGCTGCCATCAGTGAGGCAGAAGAACAGCTGCAGCCTGTTCCCAGTGTGCGCATGCACAGAGCTGCCAAAAGAAGGAACAAGGAACAAGGGTCTACTTGGGAGTAAAGCCACAGATTGACGGTGAATGGCCCCTCTCATGAAGAAGAGGAGTGAAAGGGGAGTGAGGTTTTGCAGGAGACAATTAGTTCATTTGGGTGAAGATCTGTTCCTGCATTCTTGCTAATTATTGTCTGCTACAGTGTGGCCTCTGGAAGATGTCGGCCTGGCAACTCTCCAAGCCTGATAAAGGTCTGTAATTGTGGAATATCTTGAAAGACTGTTGCCCGGGAATTTTATGAAGAGGAATTCACTGTAAACTAAACAAAAGGGGTTTATTTGGACCAAGAGTCAGCTTTTTGCTGTTGGGGAAGCCTCGGTCAGAACACACACCTTCAAACCTCTAAGGATTAGCTGGTTCTGTTTTTAGGATGGGACTTCTTTATTTGTGGCTGGCTAAAATATTGATTCATCTTACTTTATAGAACTTGTTGTTATAGTCAAAAAGGAAGCATTAAGTGCTGTTTTCTATCTGTTTTGAGTCAACCTCTCCATGACGTCTTTGTGTCTTTCTTGAAAACAACAAAGACATTGTTCATTACACTTTCCCCCAAGATGGTTGAAGTTGTTTCCACCACCCCCTGACTTCCTAGAGCTTTAAGACTATTTACCTGGTAGCTCCCCATTTGAGTACTAATGAGGTCAAAATCGCTTAACTTCTTGAGTTTAGGCCAAACTGGCCAACTAATGGCCATAGCTCCAGGATTTCTCAAGTGGAAAAGAGGTTTCTTGTGCGGATCTCCTCAGCTAAGGAGAAATCATTAGGAAGAAATGTCTGCAAATCTATGGAACTCTTCAAGGAACTCTCAATTATGACTGTGCAGGTGATGCAAAAGTAGAAAAAAACAGGTCATTTGCATTATTCCTCCTCCTCCTGTGTTGGATAAAATTATCAATTCCCCATCATATCCTCAAAAGAGATGGATACAGATACAGATTAACAGAGTTGGAAGGCACCTTGTAGGCCATCTAGTCCAACTCCCTGCCCAAGTAAGAGACCCTACACCATATTTCTGACAAATGACAGTTCAGTTTCTTCTTGAAAGCGTCCAGTGATGAAGCTCCCACAACTTCTGAAGGCAACTTCTGTTCCATTGATTGTTCTCACTGTCAGAAAATTTCTCCTTATTTTTAGGTTGAACCACTCCTTGTTCAGCTTCCACCCATTATTCCTTTTCTGGCCTTCAGGTGCTTTGGAAAATAGCTTGAGCCCTTCCTCTCTCTGTGGCAACCCCTCAAATATTGGAAGGCTGTTCTTGTGTCTCCCCTGGTCCTTCTCTTCACTAGACTAGTCATACCGAGTACTTGATAAGCAGAGTTGGGAAAATAAGTGGGATCTCAGCCTCCCAACTAACCAATAAGCTATTTCAGAAGCCTGCAAGAGTGACTTCCTTGTTATTATCACTGGAATTAGTGATTAGACAGGCTGTCTGCTGAAGAGCCAAGGATAGGCCTGGTAGTGGTATGAGGGTGAAGTTTTGTTCTCCAAGCTTGTGGGTTGGTTTCCAAACATTTTGTTACCAGGTTGGGTAACATCTTCAGCAGAGTTTAGGGAAAACATCAGTGTTCTTCTGTTTATAAGGGCTGAATGGTGTGGGTGTGTCAAGTGAAGGTCTTGTGATGGGTCATGTATGAGTCATTAGTGAGAGTCTTGTGATGGGAAGGCTACATCAGGTTAGGTCATTAGAAGATGAACTGCTGGTGGTGATGGGGCTTGTGTGAGTTGGTTGAGGTTGATGCCATCGCTGGTTGGCTGTGTGCAGTTAATATACAGTAGATTCTGAGGGGTACGTAGGCTGGTTGTAGGCCAACATGTCCTGTCAATGGAACTGGTTGTGGAGTGCCAGGCTTTGAGAAAGCGTGGCGGATGGTAGCGTGGCCAATGATTTTGCTCCAATCAAACCAGTGCTATTTGGTATCAGTGTGAGTAGAGATTAAGGTTTCGGGTTTGTGTCATTTGACTGTTAGTGGTACATACCGTGTTTCCCCAAAAATGTTACATACCCTAAGCTTGATTTTTACAACATGTGATTTAAATCCTAGCTTGATTTTTACATGTGTGCCCAATATAAGCCCTATCCCCCAAAATAAGCCCTAATTAAGATCCCGCAAACTCCAGGGTGCATGGGTAAAAATTAAACTAGGGTGGGGATGGGGGTGGAGTTGCCCTACTGCTTACCTTTGGACAGCTGCAGCCAGGCCTTACATACCCCGACACCTGTCTTGTCAGCCCATTTTTTCTGCAGCCGGCAAGGCTTTCCTGAAGGCCTCTGTAGCCGATAACAAAGCTCCAGATCGATCCAGGGCTCTATTATTGGCTGCAGAGGCCTTTCTGGCCTTGCTGGCTGCTGAAAAAGTTCCTGAAGGCCTCTGACAGCAAAAGGAAGGCTGGGGGTGACACACGTAAGGTTAGTCAGTGGATGACATCCCCCCAAAACAAGACCTGGTACTTTTTTTTGGTGGCAAAAAAATGACAGGGTCTTATTTTGGGGGAAACATGGTATCAGGGCTCCACACCAGAATTTCTGCAGCCTGTGCTACTCAAAGACGTCAATAGTTTGCAATTCAAGATCAGAATTATTTGATATAATTATTTTGATCAAAACTACAGTGGGAAAAAGGGATTTCTAATTTTCTTCCTAATTATCATCCCCAGAGGATTGGACTGTAACTTCTCATCAACTTGAGCAAGAAGTCCAATCCACAGGTAAAGCAAAGGTAATAGATGAAGGCAAGCAATTGCCCTATAACTCAATACTCCAGCAGGGAAGGATGTTTTCACAAGGTATAATCTGACTGAACAGTACTTGTGGCTCCAATTACTTCACAATTATGCATCTTAGGCAGGGCAACGAGGCTGTAATTATCCAGAACAATTTCAAACAAGATAACCAACAGGGAAAATTCATCTGGGAGAAACAATCAGGAAAAATCTCCAACCTTGCTGGAAACATGGAAGGGCGACCTGGGACATCTCATGAGGGAAGCTTAACATCTCCTCCCCAAAGCTAAACATTGTTCCTTCTGTGCTACCCCCCCCCCCTCCCCACCCATCAGGTAATCACTCTCACCGCCCCCGTCTTGGTGTTGTCTGTGTTGCAGTCTGGAATGATTTTTGACAGTTGTACGATCCAATTATTGATCTTGTCCCGCCTCCTCCGTTCAACTTAGAGAGAGGGAGGGAGGGAGAGGGAGAAGGGGAGAGAAAGAGAGAACAAAAATAAGACACTGATCAAACATGGCAACCTCACAATAACATGTGGAGGGATGGTGGGACTGACTTTGGAGGAAGAGATACAGACACACTCACACAGAGCTATTTACACAGTCCTACAGATCAGAAATTGAAGTTTTGGTCTAATCTGGGCAGCATGTGTTTCTTCAGATGTTGTTGAACTACAATTCCCAGTATTCATCTCCAATAGGTGGGATGTCTGGAGCCAAAAGCTACCAAAAATGGAGCCGGGGGTGTGTGCATGTGTCCCCTGAGCTCTATTTTCACTGGCAGAGGCACCATGGGCCAGTCCTTCACTGTTTCTAAGATGTCCATGCAGACCAGATCTAAGCACCCGGTGGGCTAGATTCAGCCCGCAGTCCTTGAGTTTCACACCCATCAGCCTATTGCCCCCAGAATCTGGGTCCTCATTTTACCAACCTTGGAAGGATGGAAGGCTGAGTCAACCTTGAGCCAGACAGGATTGAACTCCTGGCAGTGGGCAGTTAGCCTCAGTGGGCTGATACTGGTTCAGACCGGTTCTAGTGAACTGGTAGTTCTGGTGAGCAGTTGGCCCCACCCACTCACCCCTGTCCTTTCCTGTCCTATATTTCCTTGTTTTTTTACCTCAGCTGATTTGCGGGGCTGAGCAGATTGCCATGCCTCAGATGTTTTACTCACCAGCGTTGACATAAAGTTAAGTTTTTAAGCTTAAAATGGGCAGTTTCTGAACACTGTGCGCGCGAGCAAACCACGCATTAGGCGAACCGGTATTTAAACCAGTTGCAGCCCATCACTGGTTAGCCTGTAGTATTGCGTTCTGCATCATCATGGCGTTTTCCAAGAATTGGAAAAAAGGGAAAGAAATTGGTCTTTCTCAATCATGTTTCAAAGCAATGCAGTCCTTCCTCATCTGATTAGGGCACAAATTTGGAGATTGGAGAGAACTGTTTGAGTGCTTGCAGTGTAACGACTATTATGAGACAACCCAGGAGCAAAACACAGTAGAGACTTAGACAATCAACAGTGGTTTATATACAACAATTGTATACAGACATATACTTGGTAGGCAAAATACTTTACAAGCAATCTTTCTTCTTCTTAACTCTATAGGGAGAACTCAGCAATGAATACTGGACAAAAGGAGAGAGGACACGCCCTCTAATGGCTGCCTTTAGATAAGCACCTCTTAAAGGGATAGAACCCATCCCCCAGTCTTAAAGGGAAGTACCCATGCTATGCTGATTCATTCTTATTGTATCATCCTATATTGCATCAGCTTCACTGCTGGTCGGCTCTTAAATCCCAAGACCTTAACAAGAACTGAGCCAGCTTGATCGTTCTGCCTACCTTCATTGTGCTGAGCTCTTCGCCTCTCATCTCGAGGTGTCCGCGTCCCGTCCATTTTCCTGGATGGGATTTGAAGGGAAGGATTGGAATGAATCAGAAGCGCAGCAGCTTTCAGAAACCCTGTTCCCATCTCAGAACCTTTTCTATTATTTTAAAAGATGCAGTTAAAGATACCAAAATCTTTCAGCCCACTCCTTCAACACAGGCAGGCATACCGAAGAATTGAGAAATCGGGGAAAGCTAACGCCCTCATGGACTTTCTGAGTTGGAAGGAAAAGGAACATCAATCCAGTGATGACTGCTAAAACAGAGTGTTTGTTTTTCTAAAAACCACAGAAATGCAACAATTAGGGTGGACCCTTTCTCTGTTTTGTCTCCATAAGGTTGCAATGCTCAACAGTTTTAGAAAATGAATCTCTGGGGAGATCAGGCCTGTTGCTGCTTTCTGCAATGCAAAGACTCTAATCTTGATCCTTTCTTTATACCTCCTTCCAGCCTCACTGGAGATTCCACCACACACTGTCCCTCAATATTGGTCTGATCTATCCTTCCTTAGCTACATTCCTTTATATCCTGGCATATCAACTCGCCTGTTTTCTCTCCTCCCTGACTCCAGAATTACCTGCTTGTAGCCCCACCTGTTCTGTCCTCTTCCAGCTCACCTCCCTCCCTTCCCCCCCCACAACCATACTATGGAATATCTAGAATTTCTCTGACTGAAGACCCTGATTGAAACTTCAAGTTTGCACCCAAAGCAGTACGTACGGGGAATAGGGGTGAGTGCGGGGAGCTATGGTACGTTGTGTTCCGGTCTGCAAGACGTCTTGGGGGGTCATCATCACGTAGAACTGACCTGAAGGAGCAACGTGGAGAAGGTATTAACACCATCAAATAAATGACTAAACATTGAAAAAAAAGGGGGGTGGGAAAGGACGCCTGCAAAAAAATGTTACCAGTGCCAAATGCTTGCATGAAAAGACTTAGCTGTTGCTTTTTGTCCATCTGCTCCCTCCGTCCATTCCCAATTTTCCTCCTTCTCAACAATAAATCTGAGGTTTGGCTGCTGAGAATGGATGGTCCTCACTGGGCTGTCCCTTTATTTCTTTTATTCCGCCCTCTCCCCTCCTCAAATTAAAAATTAAAAGCAGTTTCAAGGAATGGATAGGCTTCTACCCTGTCAGTGGCAATACTAAACACATAGATTTCCACAGGCTATTTTTATACATACACACACACACACACACACACACACACACACACACACACACACATATATATGAGAGATACAGAAGCCTGATGATGGCAGATGAGATTCTGCTGAAACGTTGCTACAACTTTAAAAGCACTACAATGACGTGGGATATACTATGAAGCCATTTTTTGCAGGCAGAATCTTCTTCACTTATTTCCCAACGTAAGGAGCTAAAATGAACCTGGGCAGTTTCCAATTTATTGACTTGTTGGGCGGACCCACAATCTTAACAAGCGGTGTCCATGAGATCAAGTCAGATGCTTTATTTGTCTGGGTAAAGTCCATCATGTAGAATATAGAATAACAGAGTTGGGAAGGGACTTTAAAGGTCTTCTAGTCCAACCCCCTGCTTAGGCAGGAAACTTTATACCACTTCAGACAAATGGTTATCCAATCTCTTTTCAAAAACTTCCAGTGATGGAGCATTTACAACTGTTGGAGACAAGCTGTTCCACTGATTAATTGTGCTAACTGTCAGGAAATTTCTCCTTCGTTCTAAGTTGCTTCTCTCCTTGATTAGTTTCCACCCATTGCCTCTTGTCCTTCCCTCAGTTGCTTTGGAGAATAGCTTGACTCCCTCTTCTTTGGGGCAGCCCCTGAGATATTGGAACACTGCTATCATGTCTCCCCTAATCCTTCTTTTCATTAAACTGGACATGGCCAGTTCCTGCAACCATTCTTCCTATGTTTGAGCCTCCAGTCCCCTAATCTTCTTTGTTGCTCTTCTCTGCACTCTTTCTAGAGTCTCAACATCTTTTTTACATCGTGATGCCATATTCCAAGTGTGGCCTTACCAGGACATTATAAAGTGGTATTAACTCTATATGTGATCTTGATTCTATCCGTCTGTTTATGCAGCCTAGGACTGTGTTGGCTTTTTTGGCAGCTGCAGCACAGTGCTGGCTCATATTTAAGGGATTGTCCACTAGGAAACAGAGCAACTGTTTTGTTCATCGGAGTTCTAACCTGTGGCACTGTGATCTGTCCTGCAATCAACAGTTTTGACTCTTTTTACCGACAATATATTTTACGTACAATACAAGGGGACGCTGTGGCTTAGTGGCCAAGACGCTGACCTTGTCGATCAGAAAGGTCAGCAGTTTGATGGTTCGAATCTCTAATGCTGCATAATGGACTGAGCTCCTTTTACTTGTCCCAGCTTCTACCAACCTAGCAGTTTGAAAGCACGTACAAAATGCAAGTAGAAAAATAGGGACCATTTTGGTGGGAAGGTAATCAGCCTTCCGTGAGCCTTTGACATTTAGTCATGCTGGCCACATGGCCATGGAGATGTCTTCGGACAGCGCTGGCTCTTTGGCTTTGTAATGGAGATGAATAACACCCTCTAGAGCCGGAAATGACTAGCACAAATGTGCAAGGGGAACCTTTACCTTTTGTACAATATAACTAGGGACATCTAGCTAGAAGCATTGAACTAGTCTGGGCTAGTCTGGACTTCATGGGTCAATGATTGGGGGTGATAGGGATGGTAGTTTAAGAGATATGGATGCCATCAGAGCCACCTCAAACAGCTTTCCGGGGTCCCTGATTTCCTACCTCCAGCTTGTGTCAGCGACTGATCAGTTGTCTGTACAGAAACTGCTGTGGCATCCCCCACCGTGGAAGCAGGGAAGTATGCAAAACGGGCTTCACCACTGACGGCATCTGTGGCTGGACTTCCACCGTTGCTGAAAGGGTTCTGAATCACAGCCTGGAAACAGAAGGAGACGCATTTGTGGGTCTGTGACAGTAAACCACCCAAAGCAAGATAAATCATGGTTAAAGAGCAAGGGAAGACTTGAATCTGCGCCTGCACTGAAAGACTGGCTCGGAAAATAAAACCCTGGCTTTTATTCGTAACTGGCTCTGGGTGATGCGAGTGGCAGGCAGGCCGACAGCTGGGCTAAACAGAAACTCAGAAACTGGGCTAAACTTAGGCGAACTCAATTAAATCAAGACTACATGCAGACTACAAAATCAATACATGGTCCAGGAATGGATTTACAGAAACAGAGGAAAGAGGAATATGAGGAATGAAGATCTGATTAACTGAAGGAATGCACTGCCCTCTTGTGTTTAAGAATGGGTAACAGATTGAAAAGTGTCAGTTTGGTGTGGTGATTTAAGGTACCAGGCTAGAAAATGGGAGACGGTGAGTTCTAGAATAGAATAAAATAGAATTCTTTATTGGCCAAGTATGATTGGACACACAAGGAATTTGTCTTGGTGAAAATGCTCTCAATGTTCATAAAAGAAAAGAGTCAAGAGTCGAGAATCATCAGGTGCAACACTTAATAATAGTCATAGGGTACAAGAAGCAATCAAATCATACTAGGAAACAGTCAATATAAATTGTAAGGATACAAGCCACAAAGTTACAGCAGTCACAAGTGGGAGTGGATGGGTGATAAGGAGCGATGAGAAGATTAACAGTAATAGTAGTGCAGACTGTTCTGTTTGGATAAAAAAGTACGCGAGCCCGGTGTTCCAACGAACAGCTCTTTATTTAAACCATTTAGTGACTTGTAGCGGAACATTTGTTGAAGTCGCGGCAGCCCTTTTTATAGCAGGCTGCTCGCGGCTTGCGGCCAATGACAGTTCTTTGAGAATTCCTGCCATCAGGCGGGCCAATCACAATGGTGCTTTATTGACCAATCCTAGTGTGGCCTGCTCGGCCAATCAGATTTAGTTATTTGGAGTCTTCTAATTTCTATACACAACACCCCTCCCCTCTTGGTTTCGTCCAACGTGCATAACTTAGTCACGCAGGTAGGTGGGGCTTTTGCGGGTCCTACTTGACCTGCGCAGCTCAGTCTCACCATGGTCTTCCATTGGTTTGGTCAGGATCGCCTTTTCTCTGCATCTTCTCCATGGAACTTCCTGGAAGGGTGAGTCAGCCTTGTCGCTCCTGCCTGGGTTTCTCGGGCTGGTTGAGTTGGCTCTGCCGCTCCCTCCTGGTTTGTCCAGGTTGGTCGAGCTGGCCTGGCTGTCTCCTTCCAGGAAGGCCTCGCCTTGCTTCCCTGCTACTGGTTCTCTTCTCTGGGGGTCGTCTATGGGTAAGCGCTCTTTTTGTCTTACCAGGGGTTCTCATTCGGGTTTGTGTTGTGTCTTTTGTTGTGTTATTGGTGGTTCATCTCTCCCTTTTTTATTATTTTGTGTTTCCCCCCTCCCTCCTCAGTTGTTTTTGGATTGTTTGTTGGGGGTGGTATTTGCGGCGGTGCTTCGGAGCTAGGTAGGTTAGTATTGCGTTCCAATGTCCTAGAGCGAAGCTGGTCGATGTGTCGCTTCCATGTTCTTCCGTTGTCTAGTGTAAGCCGGTATGACCGGGGCCCTGTGATTTGAGTAACTGTGGCTGGAAGCCATAATGGGTCCCCGGTAAGATTTTTTGCGTAAACTAAGTCTCCAACAGCAAAGGAGCAATATTTACTTGAGGAGTCAGGGGTTTTTTCACATGTGTAGGTGGGGTGTAGTCTATCTAGGTAGGAATGCAATTTTTTACCCATGAGGAGTTCTGGTGGGGTTTTGTTAGTGGTTGTGCTAGGGGTGATATGCTGAATTGTTAACAGTTTGTTTAGTCTATCTTGGATGTCCCCCGTGTCCAGTTTGTCTAGGGCTTCTTTAGTATAATGAACCATGCGTTAAGCTCGTCCATTTGAAGCCGGATGCGCCGGTGCTGTTAGGGCATGTCGGATGCTTTGTACAGCTAGGTATTGTTTGAAAGCTAAAGCAATAAACTGGGGGCCATTGTCAGATACTACTACATCTGGCAGTCCATGGGTAGCAAAAAGTTTGTTCAACTGTTTTATGACTGCTTCAGTAGTTGTGGATGCCATAAGAATAACCTCTAGCCATTTTGAATAAGCGTCAACAATTATCAAAAATGTGTTCCCTTTCATTGGCCCAGCAAAATCAATATGGAGTCTTGTCCATGGGCCTCTGGGAGTTTCGCATTCCAGGACTGGTACAAGAGGGGGGGGTAGGCCTTGATTTCTGGCAGTCATGGCATGTTGCCACCCATTTTTGAATGTCTTTGTCCAGCCCTGGCCACCAGACGTAACTCCTAGCCAGGGCTTTCATTTTTACTATGCCCGGGTGTCCCTCGTGCAACATGCACAACACTTCCTCCTGCAACTTTTTTGGAATTACCACCCTGTCTCCCCACAGTATACAACCCTTTTCAATGGACAGTTCAGTCTGCCAGGTGCAAAAAGGTTTAAAAGTCTCACCTCTATCCTCATCCGGCCAGCCCTTACCCACCCAATGCAGAATCCGAGCTGTCAGCGGGTCTTTTGCGGGAGCTTTAGCGACATCTGCTGCGGTTAGTGGCAGGTTCGGCCATGTCTCAATCTGAAGGGTGGAGATGGTGGGAGCTGGGTCATCTTCCTTGTCGGGCAGCGGGGAACGGCTTAAGGCATCCACATGGGTGGTGGTTTTTCCTGGGCGATGGATGAGTGTATAATTGTATGCAGTGAGGAATTCTGACCATCTCGTCATTCGTGGTGATAGGATGTTCGGGGTTGGTTTGTCCCCCGTCAGAATTCCTAGCAGGGGTTTATGGTCTGTGATAATAGAAAATGTCCTACCATATAGGTATTCGTGGAATCTCTTGACGCCTGCTATGATTGCGAGGGCTTCTTGGTCAAATTGGCTGTAGTTTCTTTCAGATTTTGACAGCGTTTTGGAATAGAAGGTGATTGGTGCTTCTCTGCCGTCTGGTAGTTTGTGGCTCAGTATGGCGCCGATTCCAAAAGGCGATGCATCACAGGTGACCGTCAGTGGCAGGGTGTTGCTGTATTGTATTAAAACGGTTTTTGATGTTAATAAGTCCTTAATGTTTTGGAATGCTGCTTGTTCTCGGTGGCCCCAATTCCAGACAGTTCTTTTATCTAATAGCCGATGTAATGGCTCTGCTATGGTTGCCTTTTGGGGCAGGAAGATGTAGAAGTTAATGAGACCTAAGAATGCTTGCAATTCTATTTTGTTCTTAGGTCTGGGTGCGTCTTTAATTGCTTTCCTTTTCTTTTCAGTGGGGTGTATCCCTTGCTCATCGATAAGGTAGACGAAGAATTTGACTTGATTGGTGGCTAGTTTACATTTTTCTCTTTTGACCTTAAGCCCTGCTTCCCTGAACCTTCGCAAGACTTCTCTCAGTCTATCTTCTAATTGGTGTTTGTTTTTTGCTGATACTAATACGTCATCAAAATAGGGAACAACCCCTTTTATTCCATTTAGAAGACGCTCCATTAGGCTTTGGAAAATGCCTGGGGCAACGCTAATGCCAAATTGAAGTCTGTTGCATTTGAATGCCCCTCTGTGCGTGACTATAGTCTGTGCTTCCGCAGTTTTGGGGTCAACTGGCAGCTGTTGATATGCTTGCATGAGTTTCGCGAAAACTTTTCCTCTCCCTAATGAATGCAATAGGTGTTGAACTACCGGAACAGGGTACGCACTTTGCTGGAGTGCATGATTTAGGGTAGCCTTATAGTCACCACAGATGCGCACTGACCCATCTGGTTTGACAGGAGTCACGATGGGAGTTTCCCACCTGGCATGGTCGATTGGCTCTAACACCCCTTGTACAATGAGTTTGTTAAGCTGCTTATCTATTTTTGGCTTTAAGGCAAAGGGAACGCGTCTGGCTTTGAGCCTGATGGGAGCTATCTTAGGGTCTAGGCTGAAAGTTATTGGGGTCCCCTTGTACTTGCCTAGGGTCCTGTCAAATACGTCCCGGAACTCTTTCAGCAGGCTCTCCTCCCAATCGGTCTCGGTGACGCTATTGATTCCGGTCACTCCGATTCCCAGGGGCATGAACCATTCGATTCCCAGCAGGCTAGGGCGATCACGGTCGACGATTGTCAGAGGAAGTATTTCAGCGTGGTTTTTGAATTCTATTAGGAAATGTCCAAGACCCACTACCAGGATTTGTTTTCCCTGGTAATCTTTGAGTATTAGGCTTTGCTGTTCCAGTTCTCTTTGCTTGATCTCTGGTATCAGATTTCTGATAGTGTTCCATGATACCATTGACAGGTATGATCCAGAGTCTACTTCCATCTCACAGGGCTTTCCTTCGATTTTTACATTTATTCGGACCTTTTTTGCATTTGCTGCCCTGGCATTTCCGATGATTATTGTTTGACGTGTTTCTTCTCTGTCGTTAATTCGCCGGTTTCTGTTCTCTCGGATCCATCGGCTTCCGGCTTGTCTATCTCTGTTTCTTGTGGGGGGGGGGGGTTGCTGTCACATCCTTTTGGACTATAGCTCTTTTTGTTTCAGTAGACCCTTGCAATGTGCCTCTGTTTCTCACAAAATCTGCAAATGGCATCCAGGAATCTGCATTTGGAGTGCGGGTGGTCCCCTCCAAATCCAGCACACTGGAATTCTCACCTCCTTTCTCTTTTTTACCACCATTTTCTTTCCGACTGAAGCCTATGTATGTCTTCATTGTCATCATCAGTGTCGCTCGGGGAGTTGAGGTCTTCATGGTGGGCAATCGCAGTGGGTTGTTTTTGGTTTTCTTCCACCTTCTTTTCTCTGGTTTGGTTCTGTGGTTCTGGATTTGTTGAGTTCATCTGGAGCATGGTGGCTGCGGATTTCTTGGCTGTTTCAATGGCGGTGGCTTCTGCAATGGCCTCAGCCACTGTGATATTCGGTCTATTTAGTAACTTGCTTTGGAGTGTAGCGTCCTTCAATCCGAGGACCACGCGGTCTCTCATGGTTTCGTCCATGTTGAGAAATTCGCAGGCTCCTCCGATATTTCTTAGGGCTGCTACGAAATCTCCGATGCTCTCGTCTTCTTGTTGGTCTCACTTATAGAATTCATGCCTTTTAATAAGATTGGAGACTACAGGCACGTAATGGGCTCGTAGCATTTGGTTTAATTCTGGTCATGCCATTTGTTTTACATCCCGCGGTTTGGCTAATGCCTTGGCCATTTTGAAAACAGCAGGGCCACAGTGCGTGAGGAATATGGCTCTCTTCCTCTGGTCGGTTATTTCTTGTAGCTCGTTGCTTTCTAAGAACATCAGAAAGCGGTCAATGTATGACTCCCAATCTTCGGCTGGGTTGAATGGTGTGGGCGGCGCATTGGTACCGGCCATTGTGGTTGCTCGGTTCTTGTTGCCTCGTGCTTCAGTCTCGCTCTTCTAAGATGATCCCATCCTCGTCGCCAGTGTTCTGTTTGGATAATAAAGTACGCGAGACCAGTGTTCCAACAAACAGCTCTTTATTAAACCATTTAGTGACTTCTAGTGGAACATTTGTTGAAGTCGCGGCAGTCCTTTTTATAGCAGGCTGCTCGCGGCTTGCGGCCAAAGCAATGGTGCTTTATTGACCAATCCTAGTGTGGCCTGCTCGGCCAATCAGATTTAGTTATTTGGAGTCTTCTAATTTCTGTACACAACACAGACTTTGTCAATAGTTGGACAGTGTTGAGGCAATTATTTGTTTAGCAGTGATGGCGTTTGGGAAAAAACTGTCCTTGTGTCTAGTTGTTCTGGTATGCAGTGCTCTATGGTGTCATTTGAGGGTAGGAGTTGAAACAGTTTGTGTCCAGAATGTGAGGGGTCTGTAAATATTGTCACAGCCTTCTTTTGGACTCATGCAGTATTCAAGTCCTCGATTGAAGGCAGGTTAGTAGTCTAGTCCCACCTTAGGCACAAAGCCGTCCGGCTGATTTTGTGCCAGTCACCTTCTCTAGGCTGGAGGAAGCAGGCAACGGCAAACCACTTCTGAAAAATATTGCCAAGCAATGTGCACGCCTATCATCTGCTCACAAAGGAGAACCGCTGGAACCGCATAACAGACAAAAGCCATCGAAAACAAAGAAAGCAAAGCGCTCTGGGACTTTAGAATTCAACAGAATTCAGCACCTGCCACCTCAATACCCCAGTTAATTACTCAATCAGAAGAGAAAGAACTGGAGGAAAAAAAATATCACAAAATGCAAAGGCCTGCAAATAGTAGAACAACTCTGGCGAAAGAATGCAAATAGTACCAAAAGCGTTAGGGGCCTTGAGTGTGTAATACCAAAACACCTGGAACACCATTTGAACACCACTGGCATTGGGAAAAAAAAATCACTGTTGGTCACTTGCAAAAGGCAGCTTTGTTCAGAAGAGCTTCCATCCTCTGACGCATCAAACAAACACCATCTGTTTTACAGTCAAGAAGACTGTAAAGTTTCCTAAAAAAAAAATATCCGTGGATTATTTTCTTTTTATCTTCATTCTGGTGATTCTTGTCTATCAGTTGGTGTGTTGTTTTCTTCTCTTTCCCTTTTTTCAACTTGTACCTTAACCATCTACCTGGCTTATTTGCATGTTCAAAAAAGTTTTGTTTCGCCATTTTAAATGTTTGTGTCATTTCATCTCGCACGAGGAGATTCAGTTTATGTTTTATTAGATCAATTTTGTCTTTAATTTTTTTTGTGGCTTATTCTGCAATTCTATCTCCAACTTTTTAAGCTCTTTTTTTGCTGCTGTTTAATTTTCTTTTTCTTGCTATATATGTGATCACTAATCCTCGAATGTGTGTTTCTGCCATACCCCAGACATTTTGCAGTGATGTTTCTTTTCTATTTTCCTTGAAGAAAAATTTCCATTTCTTTTTCCATCATTTGTGTGAACCCCTTGTCTTTAAAAATAGTTTGATTCATTGTTCATCTTGGTTTCTTCTTTTGTTCCTTCCATGTAATTTTTATGGGGTTGTGGTCTGCCCATATGTTCATTTCTATGTCTACCTCTTGGACATTTCTTGAAAAGACTTGGATAAAAACAGCAACTCCAGTCTAAACATTTGGTTGATTGTGCGACCATTCGTAATAAATAATATCAATACTGGGGTTAGCCAAAACCATTTCTCACCTGAGCAACAGCTTGCTGGCCACTGGTGAAAGCTGTGGTCGAGACCACACTAACGGCCCCCGTTGCATCCGTTTGTCCATCCAGCTGACTGTCCGTCACCTGAACTACTCTGTATGTCACCTGGGGAGAAACAGCACAGCCATATCATTCTTCTGGCTGAAGTGGGATTTATTAAGGATGGGGAGGAACGAGGCGATGTTCAGCCCTCTTGAAGAACTCAAATAATCAAACCCCTCTATGACATGATTTCTGAAACAAAAAACATTTCTTTTTTTTTTTGAGTGCAATGAAGTGCATCAGAAATGGGAATGGATTTCCCCTAATGTAGGCGTTTGCCTGCTATATTCCATCATCTTCAGAGATGGTATTCAGCAGGTTCTGACAGGTTCTGCAGAACCGGTAGCAGAAATTTTGAGTAGATCGGAGAACCGGCAAATATCGGCTCTGACTGGCCCTGCCCCATCTATTCTCTGCCTCCTGAGTCCCAGCTGATTGGCCGGGTCTTCTTTGGTTGCCCTGCACAGGAGAACGGAGCTGGAAAGCAGGTTAGTAGGGTGGGGAAGGAATAGGATTTTGCAGTATCTTTCCCCTGTCATGTCCACCAAGCCACGCCTACAGAATCGGTAGTAAAATTTTTTGAATCTCTCCGCTGTAATTGCAAGAGAGGCCAGTCTTTAATCGGTGGACCTCCATCCAAAGTTCAAAATCCAACCTTCCCAATATGGACATTACCTGTCCTCCATTGTTCTCTGTTCGAAACTGATACTGGATATTATGGTCTGCAAAGGCTGCTTGCTGGACGCTGGCAATGGCCACTGCTGTCTGTTCATCTGCATTTGTGCCGTCCCCTGACAGAGAAAGGAAAGAGATCAATAGCCCAAAAAACTTAACAATATTTGGTGAATTCTAGAGGCCTGATTAGACAGGGAACCAGATTTGAAAGGTGTAGATTTGTGTCAGGGACTTGCAGAAGAGTGATTGGGGGGAGCGGGAGCTGTTCTTGAGAGTGGAACTCTCACTATCAGCCTATTTAAAATACTGTGTTTCCCTGAAAATAAGACCCTGTCTTATATTTTTTTGGCTATCAAAAAAAGCACTAGATCTTATTTTGGGGGGATATCATCCACTGACTAACCTCACTTGTGTGTGCGTTGCCCCCAGGCCTCCTTTTTGCTGTCAGAGGCCTTTAGGAATTTCTTCTTCTGTGGCTGGCAAGGCTTTTCTGAAGCCCTCTGCAGCTGATAACAGAGCTCTGGATTGATCCTTCAGGAAAGCCTTCCTGGCTCTGCCGGCTGCAGAAGAAATGGGCTGGCGAGGCAGGTGTCGGGTTGTGCGAGGCCTGGCTACAACTGTCCAAAGATAATTAGTAGGGCAGTTCCACCCCCTCCCATTCCCACCCTAGCTTAATTTTTACTCGCCCACTCTGGGGTGGACAGGATCGTAATTAGGGCTTATTTTGGGGAGTAGGGCTTATATTGGGCACACGTGTAAAAATCAAGCTAGAACTTACTTTCAGGGTAGGTCATATTTTCGGGGAAATGGGGGTATCAGCTGTAGGAAGATTGAATATTCTCAAAATTTACATTAGACTGATCCAAATTGCTATTTAATGTACTTTGTTCTCTTCTGTCGGGGATGTATAGCTGGGACAGCTAATTGGGCATTGGGAAACAGAAGAAGGTATGCAAATAATCCTTGATTTATAATCATTCATTTTGTGGATGTTTGAAGTTACAACCACACACTGAAAAAAAAGTGACTTAGGACCATTTTTTACATTTACAGTCTTTGCAATGTCCAAAGGTCATGTGATCAACATTCAGACACTTGGGAATTCATATTTATGATGTTTGGGCTCACATAGTCACCTTTTGCAAACCTTCTTGCAAGCCAAGTCAATGGGAAAAGCAGATTCACTTAACAACGGGGTTATTAACTAAAGCACTACAGTGATTCACTTAATCAGTGCAGCAAGGGTGGTCATAAAACAGAGCAAAATTTCACTTAACTGTCTCGCTTAGCAACATAAATGTATGATTCAATCGTGGTCTTAAGTCAAGGACTAGCTTGTCGTTGCTGACTTTGGAACTCCAGAGAGCTGAGTGTGTGACAAAACACTGTGCAAACATGGACTGCATACCTATCTTTCAAACTGATCTTAGTAGTGTGGTTGTGAGACCCAGGGAAACAGAAACAGAATTCCTAGTGTTCTGACCTAGGCTTCACAACACCACAAAACAGACTAATATGAATTCCTATCACTCACATCCAGCAAAGTCCCAGCAAACAGTCTCTCAAGGGTGAATTGCAACCACAGACCTTATCAGGCTTGGAAAAATTGCCAGGCTGATAGCTTCCAAGCACAAAGCTGTACAAGGAAATACTTGGCAAGGAGTCTCTGGGAATCACAAACTTAAGATTAAACAATCTTCACAATCATTAAACGAATTGTCTCCTGCAAACCCCACTCCCCTTTCGTTCCTTTTTATTCCCTATGGGAAGGGCCATTCACCATCCACCTGTGCCTTTAATCCAGAGTCAACCCTTTTTCCTTAACTGTTCCCTTCCCCTGGCAGCTCTGTGCATGCGTACTGGGAACAGGCTCCAGCTGTTCTTCTGCCCCACTGATCTCCAATTCCGACAGCAGTTGATAACTGTCAGGTGGCCCTGGCCCCATCTCTGCCTCCAATGCAGAGCCTTCCCCAGACTCCAGGACTGGCCCATGTTCCTCCCCAATCTCCTCACTGTCCAAGTCTGCCACCAGCTCCACTGGTTGCTGGCGGGCCACAACACCAAGCACAAGTTGTGTTGGTTGCCATGGGAGAGCAGTCAACACAACTTGTACACCTAACAGGGAACAGACTCCAGAGCTGTGCAAAGGCTGGTGGGATACAACTCCAACTGGCCACACCGGTTGGGGCTGATAGGAGCTGTCGTCTGGTTTCATCTGCAGGACTCTGGATTTCTTTGAGACAAGGGATACTCTTCCTTGGATAGTTCTCCTCTCTCTCCAATTAGCATTCAACAGAGAATGTTGTATCCTTGGTGGTACAGTGGTTAGAGTGCAGTACTGCAGGCCACTTCTGCTGACTACCAGCTACCTGCAATTTGGCAATTCAAATCCCATCAGGTTCAAGGTTGATTCAGCCTTCCTTCCATCCTTCCGAGATGGGTAAAATGAGGACCCAGATTGTTGGGGACAAGATGCTGACTCTTAAACTGCTTAGAGAGGTCTGGCTGTAAAGCACTATAAAGTGGTATATAAGTCTAAGTGCTATTGCTATTGTCTCCTGCATGTGACAGGCCACAAAAACCTATGCATGTTGGCTAGATGTTGGCTGCAAAATCATCTGCAGACTAGATCCAGATAGGAGGTGAGACAGCTTTGCTCCCTTTCTTTAAAACAATTTATTAATATATTTTTCTTTAACATTTATAAGTGCTTTATGAACAGCGTATTGTCTGGGACTATTTGCTTATATAATCATGTATAATATAATAATATATTCAACATAAGACATACATAATAGTATTTTTCCAATTTCTAATTTCTTCTGTTGTCCCACCATTGATAAAATAAGTCCCGTGTTTGAAAACATTCTGTATCGTCTTTATCTTTTATCTTTAACGTTAACCTATCCATTTCTGCGCAATTTAGTTTTTTTTAAATTACATCTTCTTCTATGGGGAGGGTTCCTCATTTTTCCAGTGTTATACATATATAATTCTTGCTGCTGTCAAGATATGTAATATTAAATATATATGCTCCCATTTTTATACCCCGGGCTGCCGAAATGCCATCCATGCAACATGTTTGGGGGATTTCTGGACCAGCCCAGAAATTTTCCTTACCTTCTCGTAGCTCAACTCCATCTTCACTTTCTTGATCTTTTTCGTGGCTGAAACGCAAAAGGAAGAAAAAAAAAGAATTCAGCTGCATTTCCTTCCTGCTAGATATGGGGAAGGGGGGATGGGAACTCAACAATTAAGCATAGAGGGTTTTTTTTTAACCCTCAGTAGGACCAAAATGAGCCAGATGAAAGTTTAGAAGCATATAGAATCTCTCCCTCCCACACACACCGCAAATAGCTGCCTCCTTTTTAAGTAGTTTTGCAATCGGTTGCAAAAGTAAAAGCAACTCAGAAGCTGCAAAATAGCTTTTTGTTTGCTGTCCTGTTTTAGAGGAATGAAAGCATAGAGCACTTTAAATTTTAGCCTCCAGCTCTGGTGTTCATTCACTCAGAAAGATTTCAGAGGCCAAAGATGGAGTACTTGGCATATAAAATAGACCTGGGTATGGGCCAGGATCACAATTTTTGATAAATAAGTTTCTGGTCTCATGTTCCCCAAATGAAACAGCGGAAATCCAATGGCCAACAACTAGTTGGTTCTCCTCCTGTTCAGAACAGGAGTTCAAAAGATGCTCTGTTGGGAGTGGGGTTTCAGCGCTTGGGACTCACAAAACCAGAATGCACCTACCCACCCCAACATGCTCCACTGCAGACAATAAAACATTGCGTCAAACAACTGAAATGATAGTTACAGAATTGTCATATACAAGTGCTTTTTTTCAAAAGGCAAACTGGACTTTATTTCCTGAAGACATTGCACTACTCATTTAAGAAGCTTATTCGGTTCTTACTGAAGGGTGGGGGAGGAATGGAAGGATTTATATATTCCTTACAGTCACCTGGTCCTTAGCACTCTCTGAGGGCCATTGAGACCACTTGGTATTGTGGTTCGCCGGCAGCAGGTGTGGACGGCTGAGGTCTCAAGAGAGCGAGGACTCGGATGAGGGGCCTGCGTATGATGCAGAGATGGGGCCCGGACCATCAGGGAGTGGAGTGCTGCCTTCGGAGATTGTGGAGGCGGGCAGCAGTGATAAAGAGGCCCCTGAGGAGCCTGTGCCCAGTGCGCGCAGGGCTGCTCTTAGGAAAGAGGAGCTAGAGCAGCACGGGCGACTTGGGAGTAAAGCTGCAAGGTAAAGGTCCCTCCAGCTGAGAAACCAGAGTTCTTTGCAGGAAGCAAATAAGTTTTTGCACTCAAGCCTTGTGGATGTTCGGATTCTCTCAGTTGGTGTTTGGAGACTCTTTGTGTTTGAAATATTTCTTGGCAACTTAATCTAAAGTTCTTGGCAGCCTTGCACAACCTTGGCAAGGCTTGTTCTTATCAGAGACAATTAGTTTGAAACAGCCTTTTAACCGGGAAGGAACGGAATTTGTAAAGAATCATTAAAAAGTTTTGACGTTATCTCTGTTTGCTGTTTACTTCCTTGGAACAAGGTTTGGGTCAGAACACTTGGGGGGTTTTATCTGCACCCTTATGGTCACCTGAATAAGTGTGCAAATGAGCGTGGCATCTTCTTGGAACTGCTGAAAGGACTGTGTTGTAAAACAGGAGACCCCCCAAGATGCTTTTTCAAGAAGCAACTGGAGTTTCTGGTTTTTTTTTTCTTTGAAGACATTTTGCTTCTCATCCGAGAAGCTTCTTCAGCTCTGACTGGATGGTCCCCACCATCCAGTCAGAGCTGAAGAAGCTTCTCGGATAAGAAGCAAAATGTCTTCAAAAAAACAACAACCCAGTAAGTCCAGTTGCCTTTTGAAAAAGTACTTTTGGACCAACCGTGACCTGGATGACTAAGAATCTCGATAGATGTTTACTTACAGAGTTCAGTTCGTTCAGTGCAGAATTCAAAGGACCCAAGCTGGGCATCGTAATTGTCCTTGGTGCTCTCTGAGCTCGGCTGTTGTCTTGCAGATACAATGGGACTGGTGATGTTAACTCGTCGGGTAATGAAATGTCTGCACCCAAACAACCAAACTCAACAGAGCCCCAAGGACTTCACGGTTCAACTTTATTATTATTTATTTATTTTGTCGAGCGGTTATAAGATAACAGGTATAAGTATAAACATAGTTATGAATACATGAAATGGGTACATATAAGAAAAATAAAAGAAACAATAGAACAGGGATGGTAGGTACATTGGTGTGCTTATGCACGCCCCCCTACAGACCTCTTAGGAAAGGGGTGAGGTCAATAGTTGACAGTCTAAGGTTAAAGTTTTTGGGGTTTGGGGAAGAAACCACAGAGTCAGGTAGAGTATTCCAGACATTGACCACTCTTTTGCTGAAGTCGTATTTCCTGCAGTCAAGTTTGGTGCGGTTAACCTTGAGTTTGTATCATTGTGTGCTCTTGTGTTGTTATGGTTGAAGCTGAAATATTCATTGACAAGTAGGACGTCACAATATATAATTTTATATCCTATACTAAGATCGGACCGAAGGCGGCATAGTTCTAGGTTGTCTAGATCTAGAATTTCAAATCTGGTGGCATAAGGTATTCTACAATGAGTAGAGTGGAGAACTCTTCTTGTGAAATATTTCTGGACTTTCTCAACTGTGCAAATATCAAATACGTAATGTGGGTTCCAGACTGATGAACTGTATTCGAGTATTGGTCTAGCAAATGTTTTGTATGCTCTAGTTAGTAGTGTGATATTACCAGAGAAAAAGCTACATAGGATTAGATTAACAACTCTTAATGCCTTTTTGGCTATGTAGTTACAGTGTACTTTCAACCAGAGAGATTCTTCTCTTTTAGACTGTAATTCTTTCTTGCCTGGTACATCTCCTACAGATTGAAGAGGTTCGTTTGATGCGATAAACTACGTTTGCTGGTTGTGTGCGCACCCAAATAAAGCCTCACCTCTGCAGTGGGCCGCAGCTGTAGATTTCAACTTCCTATGGAAATCCACGGATCTCAATATTTCAATACTGAAAACAGGAAATGCATGGATGAATATCAAACACCCCCCCCCCCCAGCTCAACTTTCGCTTTCCAGAGACTGGAAGGAGAAAACAGCTTTACAGTCCTGTAAAGCAGTTATCTTAATCCTTCACTCTTGGCAGTTGTTGCAAACCAGGCTGAAAGCACAAGGCAGAGCATCAAAGGTGTCCAAAGGATGGCAGTTACTGTATATATTTGTGGATAAGCCCATCCGGATAAGCCAACCCTCGATTTTTTTTTAACCAACCTACCATGAAAAATATGCCACTTGTGGATAAGCCAACCCTCATTTTTCATGCTTATTTTGGTTCAGAACTGGAGGGACAGCTTATCTAAGGCAGGGATCGCCAATTTTTTGGACCTCAGGGACCACCAAACTCATAATTTTAAATCCCATGGACCAGAGACCCTGGGAAAATCCCCCAAAAATTCTGCAGGAAAATTCCCCACCCTGTTTTCCTACTGATCGATCATTCTTTATTTGGGATTGCAGGATACCGTCTCCAATTTTGTTCTCAGGAAGAGAAAGAGAGAAACTTTTGGCTTCATGCAAGGAAAGCAGCAGAAGTCTTTCTTTCTCTCCCCTAAATTCCGCCAGAAATGAGTCTCTGTGAGGTTTGTCGTGCCTCTTGGAGCAGGATGCCTTGCAGGATCCCAAAGACTCATTTCTGATAAGAGTTTGGGGGAGAGAAAGAAAGACTTTTGCCGATTTCCTTGTGTGCAGCCAAAAGCAGAAGAAGCGGAAAGAAGTAGCCCAGTGTCAGGCAAGGCGCATGGAGCCAGTTCCCGCCTCTGCCCTTTCCCTCCTCCCCTCACTACCTTGTGTTGTTCTCAATGCAAGAGATGCAAGCCTTGTGTTCCCATGGGCCATGTGGGCAGCACAGCCTTGTGTTCCTGTGCAGCCTGGATTAATTGCTTTGGGGGTGTTTTGGGAGTGACACTTCTCTGTAGACTATCAAAATCTTTGCACAGACCACCAGTGGTCCCCGGTCCACTGGTGGGCGATCACTGATCTGAGGGACATACAAGTACCTTTTTGAAGTGTTATTATATACACTTGCAGATAAGCCCATTCGTGGAAGAGCCAAACCAAATTTTGGGGGTGCATTTTGGCATCTAACATTCTCAGCTTATTTCCAAATATATATGGTATGCAAGAACCAATTAAGCAGGCTTAGAAGAATCCTGGGGTCATATTCCCCAAGAGGGCAATCTGTTAGGGACCTGCGACATAATGGATGGATTATGGGTTTATTTTTTTTTTACTTCTACTTCTCTTCCTGCTAAATGCTCATCTTTCCTTCTTGCATAATTTGAGCCAAAGCCCATAGATAACCTGCTCCCAAAAAGAAGAATTATTTATCTATTTAATAAATTTATGCAGTCGCCTATCTTACAATGGCAACTTTGGGTGATCTACATAGGATTTAAAAAACAAACAGATTCGGGCTATTTGAGAGACAGTGCACCTCAAATTGTTTCTGCTCATCCTACCAGAATTAGATCAGAGGCAATGCCATCTTTCCAGAACCAACAGTAAGGATACCTTCTCTGTTGCAGGGCATGTCCTATGAAACATAATTGCTCCAGAGGTCTGAACGGCCCCAACTATGTTAGTCTTGCATAAGGGTTTTTAAAGAGCTGGCTTTTCCCTAGACTTTTTGAGTTTATAGAGGCAGAACAAGCTCTAATGGCTAATTGGCTTCTTGTGCTTTTCTTTGTAAATGGAATTATTTTTGCAACCTCAGACCTTCATTATTTAGTTTAGTTTAGTTTATTGTCATTGCACCATGTACAAAGAAATCAAACACCATCTTCAATGCACATCATGACCATGAAAATAAACCCAAACACACATCCTTCACACTCCACACATTGAAAACCACCCGACTCTGCACTATATAGTGGAATTCAACAGAGCTACTGCCCTGGGATAGAAGCTGTTTTTCAGTCTATTTGTCCTTGCTTTATTTGGTTTGGTCGCTATCATTGATTGTAGTTATTTCTGTGAGATGGGGCAGATATGGAAGTCACTGGAGTGAAACCCCATTTAGAAACGCAAAGAAAAAAAGAAGCATCAATGAAGAAATACAGGGAATCCTTGCTTTAACAACCAGTCAAAATTATGACTGGGCTGAATGAGTGATAGAATAGGTCCTTGAAGTTCTGCCCCCACAACCCCCAATGGAAGTTGTCCCATGCTTGTTTTCCTAACAGTTGACCACATTTGGAAATTCCGGTGGTTATTTATTTGGAAATCTGTGTATCACTTTTTGCAGAACAATAGAAGCTACCCAAGGAATTTCCCTGCTTCAAGAATGGTTTAGAAACCCTCCTTGCATGGGACATAGTGATACAAGTCTAAACATCTCTAATGTGTAAACACTTCATTTTTTTTAGCAGTCGTGTGTATGTGTACGTGTGTGGGATCTTTTCTAATTTTGGTTGTCCCTCCTAAACATGCTTTCATGGCTTTAAAACCCCAAATTCACTGCAGAGAGAAAGGAAGCTCTGTAGTGAGATTAACAGATTAACACAGTTGGAAGGGACTTTGTAGGTCATCTAGTCTACCCTCTCCTGAGAGAGGGGTACCCCCAAAACGTCAGATTTGGTGAGGTTCGTTCACTGTCATTCTTTCCCACCTAAATCTAATTTACTGAGATCTTCCTCTTTCAATTCCAAATGGCCTTTTTAAAAACCCAGAGCCGGTTCAGCGCCCCATCCCAGCATTAGAATACCTGCTGAGTAGCAAATACTAATAATAGATAGCCTTTCCTGCTTTGTCTCTGTTCTACTTTTTGTTAAATCAGGTCGGTTTGGGGTTTTTTTGGGGGGTGGGAAACATCCCCCTCCCCAATATAGTACATCAATAGGGACAGAGAAATGAGTAGTGGCAGGAATCGCCTCGGGTTAAGTCCAACCAGGAACAAGAGAAATATGATAAATAATTAAAGGACAAGCATAGGGGCAGAATGAATGAGAGTTGAATGGAGGGGAAAAGGAAAGTGATTGAAAAGAACCATCTAATTGGACGGGATTTGCTTTGGGCAGTTAAACTAACTCAAGCTATCTTGACCAGTTTGACACAGACCAAATCCAGAGCAACCCCAAAAGGCCTTGAAGATTTTTTTCTTCTCAATCTGTACTGCTGCAATCTGTACTTTACTGGGCCAATTAACATAACTGCAAAATTCCAGAAGGGTTCCCAGAGAAAGCATGCTGCACAGAATGTAACACTCTTTGAGCTTTGGGGTTTGTCTCCCAAGTTACTAGCCAGAAAAAAATTTTTTTTTTACTAGTCTCTTTGAGGGGTGGGCTATGAAAAGAAGATCAAACCACCCACTGACTCGCCTTCCTACTATTTCTAACCACCATTAGTGATGAAGCGAGTCTACAAAATATCAAGGCTGAATTATTTAGCGTTTCAGCATACTCATTCCCCTCCAAGGGAACAGCCTGCCCAATTCTGGCATGATCACTTTATTCTGTTTTGGCACAGTGTAGTGGCTGAAAAAGGGCAGTGGACTGTAGCAGTTAAAGTACTGGACTAGGTGAAGAAGAGATCCAGGGTTCATCCACAGTCTCAACCCAGCTAACCACATAAGGGTTGCTATTGTTTTAGTTAGTTTACTTCATTATCATTGCACCTTGTACAAGGGAAGTAAATGCCATCTTAAGTGTACATTGTAACTATAAAAATAAAACACAAACACACATCCTTCACATTCTACACCAAGGTCTTCAAACTTGGCAAGTATAAGACATGTGGACTTCAACTCCCAGAATTCCTAAGCTAACATGACTGGAGGAAGAATTCTGGGAGTTGAAGTCCACAAGTCTTAAAGCTATCAAGTTTGAAGAACTCTGTTCTACACAATTGAATTGAAAACCTTTGATGTCGCATTAATACTGTACTATATAGTAGAATTCAGCAGTTACTGCCCTGGGATCGAAGCTGTTTTTCAGCCTATTTGTCCTTTTTATTATCCTGTATCATCTGCCAGATGGTAATACTTTAAAAAAAAAAAAGGGGTTCCCAGGATGAGATGGATCTTTTGAGGATGTTTTGAACTTTCTTAAGGCAGCGGGAGCTGTAAAGCTCTTCCAAAGAGGGGAGAGGGCAACCAATGATCTTCTGGGCAATGACATTAACCCTCTGGAGTGCTGTCCTATCTGTCACTGTCCAATTGGCAAACCATACACAGGTGCAGTAAGTTAAGATACTCTCTATGGTGCAGCGGTAGAAGGTCACCAGCGGTTTTTCATTCAGTTGTTTCCTGAGAAGCCTCAGGTAGTATAACCTCTTCTGGGCCCGTTTAGTTTACTTTACGGTACCTAGTACAACAAAATCAAACACCATCTTCAGTGCACATCATGACCATGAAAATAAACACAAACACACATCCTTCACACTCCACACATTGAACCAAAAACCCCCAACACCACACCAACACTGCACTATACAGTAGAATTCAAAAGAGCTACTGCCCTGGGATAGAAGCTGTTTTTCAGTCTATTGTGCTTATTCTGTGCCGTCTGCCAGATGGTAATAGTTCAAAAAAGGGGTTCCCAGGATGAGATAGATCTTCTGACCACTGCTGCAATGTGTGCACCCCAGGTCAGGTTTTCTTTTATGCTAACACCCAGAAACTTGATGGTGGTGGTGGGGACAGGGAAGGGGAGAAATAGATAAAAGCACTACACAGCTGCTTTGAGCGAATGAAAAGCAGAATATAAATCTAAGAAGTATGACTGTTTGCTGGAAAGGCACATCACCTGGCCTACTCCTTGCTTTGTCAGCACTGCTGTGAATTATTCTCTGTCCCAGATCTGATGGAACGATCTAAACCAAAACTGGATTAAGTGTATTTATTGTGCAAGCCAGCCAGGTTACATTTACACAGCTACGGATGACACCCAGAGAAAAGTACCACTTCAAACTCTGCACTCGGCCCACATCACACCCCCTCCCTATTCACACCATCAGTTTCACTCTGCTTTCCTCCCCCCCCCCCCCCCCCCCTCACCCAGACTGCCTTCCTTTCTGCAACTACTTGCCTGGTATGTCAGCTTCCTGACAAACAGCCCTGGCCAAAAGGGAGGAGCAGAAAATGGAGGGTTGCTGCTCTTTCAATTGGCCTAACAACCCCACCAGGCAGGCCAGAGGGAGAAACCACTGATCGCCCCAAAATGCTTTTTCCAAGGAGGCAACTTCACTTTTCTGGTTTTTGCTTTGAAGATGTTTTGCTTCTCATCCAAGCACCAAAGGTGTTTTTTCAGAAGGCAACTGGACTTTTTTTTTTTTTTTGCTTCTTTTTAAGACATTTAGCTTCTCCTCCAAGAAGCTTCTTCAGCTCTGACAGGATAGTGGGGAATGGAAGGATTTATACTCCTTGCAGACAGCTGGTCATTTGCATCCTTTAAGGGGGTCATTGATACTACCTGGAGGTTTATCTGTGCCCACTGGGTCACCTGAGTAATGCTCCTGGTTCAAGAACCCTCTAAAACAGGGGTGTCAAACTCACAACCCAGATGCCTCACGTGTTGCCCACCCCACCCTGTTTAGGGAAGGGGAAAAAAGTCCCAATACATCACCTGAGGCCGTGAATTTGACACCCCTGCTCTAAAAGGATGCAAACGACCAGCTGTTTGAAAGGAATATAAATCCTTCCATTTCCCATTATCCCATCAGAGTTGAAGAAGCTTCTTGGGTGAGAAGCAAAACCCCTTCAAAAAGGAAAATGAAAATGAAAAAAACAAAAACAAAAAACCCAACCCAAGCAAGTCCAATTGCCTCCTGAGAAAAAGCACCTTTGGGACAACCATGACCTGTGGATGACTGAGCACCACCACAGATCGCGCAAGGTCAGCCCAAAAAAAGACCACAAATTCCTGCTCCAAGTCTACAAGGCGGGCGTTTTAAAGGCCTCTTGGAGATCAGGCTGTTGCCCCCCTTTCAACCAGAGGACTTCCTTTTCCTTGTTTTGACAGCAGGGATCTGGATGTGGGGCTGTCCTTTCCTCCCCCCCCCCAATCCCTCCCTCCTTGACGGCAAGCCAACCAATCTCTGCCTGGCTGCCCTTTTTCCAGTGTGACAACAAACAAACCGGACACCCCAACCGACGGCTGCTTTTCTTTTCTTTCTTCCCCCCTTCCTTCCTTCCTTCCTTCCTTCTTTCCTGGGTTGCTCCAGACATTTCCCATCTCGGACCTACGGGAGGAGGAGGGGGAGGGGGAAGGAAGGGAAACCTCACCCGCGTCTTCCCCCAGCCCTTTGGCCAGTGCAAACCGCCCCCCCTCCCAGCCAGCCACTGGGGGAGGATGGGACTTGTAGTCCGTCCAAGCCCCCCACCCCCGTTTCCTCCTCCTTGGAAAGGAAGAAGGGGTAGGAATAATCCCACCCGGGCGAGCATTACACTTGAGAACCACCCACCCACCCCGGCAAGCATTAGAAGTCGCGTTTTGTTCCCTCCTCTCTGCATTTCTCACCCCCACCGGAGACCTCCCCCCCACCCCACCCCTTCGGAAGCGCCCCTCTTCTCTCCCCCTCCTCCCTCAGGGGCAGAAAGAGAGGACCGTCCGCCGTGTCCTCCATTTTGTTCTTCCTCCCCACTTCCCCGGTCGCCGCCGCCTGCACCGCAGGGGCAGGGTGGACCGTCGCTGGCTCTCCCCCTCCCTCTGTCGTCTCTCTCTCCTCTCTCTCCCCTCTCCCCCCCTCCCCCAATGTCTCCGTCGGCCTGGGAGGCCGGAAAGAAAAGGAACCCGGGCCTGGGGCAGCTTTCGGACGGGCTTCTTCTGCCCCTTACCTGGAAGCAGCGGAGGCGGTGGCTGTATCCAGACCGGGTTCCAGCATGTCCATGGGAGGGAGGGGGTGGGGGAGAGGGGGAGGGGAGGGGGAGGGGAGGGAGGGAAGGGGGGGGGCGCCCCTCTGGCCCCCAAAGGGGACGCGGGCGGGGGTGGGGTGGGGAGGGAGGCAGCAGGAGAAGGAGGGGACGAGTTTTTAAATCTCACGCCGGATGGAGGTAGAGGGGACGCGGAGGAGACACGGGAGCCGAGGCGCTGATCACGGGGACAAACACTCGGGTCATGTGAGAAGGAAAGAGCGAGCGAGCGAGCAGCGAGAGCGGGTTTCTCCCTCCCTCCCTCCTTGCTTGCCTTTTCCCCAGCTGGGAGCCCGGGACACGTGAAGGGGGGGGGGGGGGGGGCGGGGGAGAGAGCGGGAGCCGGAGGAGGAGGAGGAGGAGGAGGACGAAGAAGGAGGAGAAGGAGCCGGGCTGCTGCCGAGGGAAGGTCCGCGCGGCCTGCTTTGGAACGTCGGCGGGCGGCGGATGGAACGTTGCAGCCCTTACGGAGCGGGAGGGGGAGGGGACAGAACGTTGCGACGATCCGGGGCGGGGGGAAAAGGGGAGGGGAATGGAACGTTGCAGCCCGGCGGATGGAACGCGGCGGGGTTCGATCGAACGTTGCGGCAACAGCAGCGGCGCCGCGGCGGGGGGGCGGGGGGAGAAGAAGCCTGCGGTTTGGGTTTGTTTTTGCGTGGCGGGGAAAGAAAGGAAAAGAGAGCGGAGGAAACGGGCTGGGCTGCCAAAAGGGAGCCGAGGGAGGGAGGGAGGAGGGGAGGGGGCAAGGGGAAGGAGTAGCCGAGCGCGATCGGCTTGCGCTCCTTTTCCTCGCTTCCTCCTTTCCTTCCTTGTGGTCCTCCAGGGCGCATGCGCGCGTGGCTCAAGGGCCTCGGCTTCTGAGAAGGGGTTGGTAGCCGGGGGTTATCCCAAAGGTGCTTTTTTCTTTCTTTCTTTCTTTTTTTCTCCCTCCCCCCCCCCCCAAGAGGCGAGTGAACTTTTCTTGTTTTTTACTTTGAAGACGTTTCCCTTCTCCTCCAAGAAGCTTCTTCAGCTCTGACAGGGTGGTGGGGAATGGAAGAATTTATACTCCTTGCAGACAGCTGGTCATTTGCATCCTTTTAGTGGGTCGTTCAGGCCACCTGGAGGTTTATCTGTGTCCTTAGGGTCACCTGAGTGGTGCAAATGGGTGTGGAGCCTTCTTGGAACTGTTGAAAGGACTGTGTTGTAGACTGGAGATAGAGGATGTCATATGCCTCCCCCTCTGTTCAGGTTCACGCTCTTCTTTTGTTCCTTTTGAAGACGTTTCGCTTCTCATCCAGGCTAAAGAAGCTTCTTGGGTAAGAAGTGAAACGTCTTCAGAAAAAAAAACCCAGAAAGGCCAGGTGCCTCTTGAAAAAAAAGCACCTTTGGGTCTTAAATGGGTATTTCTTCCAAGAATGGGGGTGGATTGTGGTTTGTAGCCCTCAGTTTGAGTAAGGCAGTGAGTTTCCCTTATATCCCTGCATACATTTTGCTCAGATCTGCCAAGCTCACTTTCTGTATTCTTTTTGGATGCCTTCAGGTGTGTCTTCGGGGAATTTTTTAAAAAGTCCAGATTGAGGGAATATGGCCATGTGAAGGGAGCACCATTGCACCCCCATGTAAAAGCAATTGAGGCTCCATTGTGACTTTCATTCTTTTTACCTTCCTGGATGCCCTGATGTTAGTTGATCATGCACTGATGACAACCCTTTGAGGTGGACTAGAGTAGCAAACCAGTTTCATGCATGCCACTGCTGCTTTTCCCAAAGGTGCTTTTTCCAAGAGGCAACTGGACTTTCTGTGTTTTTTTTTCTTTGAAAACATTTCACTTCTCATCCAAGAAGCTTCTTCAGCTCTGACTGGAGGGTGGAATGGACATCAGAACTGAAGAAAGCTGCTTGGAAGAAAAGCAAAATGTCTTCAAAGAAAAACCAGAAAGTTCTTTAGGAAAGCCTTGCTGACTGCAGAAGAAATGGGCTGACAAGGCAGGTAGGTGTCGGGGTGTGCAAGGCCTGGTTACAACTGTCCAAAGTTCAGTAGTAGGGCAGCTCCACCTCCCCATCCCCACCCTACCTTAATTTTTACCTGTGCACCTTTGGGACAACAATGACCTGGAGGACTGAAAATTTCCATAGATAAACTGCTGCTTTTGTTATATATAATTATATAATTGTACACTTACAATTTATATTGACTGTATCCTAGTATGATTTGATTGCTTATTGTACCCCATGACTATCATTAAGTGTCATACCTTATGATTCTTGACTCTTGATGAATGTATCTTTTCTTTTATGTATGCTGAGAGTATTTACACCAAGACAAATTCCTTGTGTGTCCAATTACATTTGGCCAATAAAGAATTCTTTCTTTCTTTCTTTCTTTCTTTCTTTCTTTCTTTCTTTCTTTCTTTCTTTCTTTCTATCTATCTATCTATCTATCTATCTATCTATCTATCTATCTATCT
>BLBF01000071.1:7576307-7628863 GCA_015471245.1 Laticauda colubrina
TGGAATAAAATATATTCTTGATAGCACAAGCGTATCTGTTATTTTTACTGTATGTTAATAAACATACAAGCTTAGCTCACTCATTTATCTGTGTGCCTATCTGACTAACGCTGCACATTCTGTTTAGCTTGTCTACCTAACCCTGGTTGGGGAACCCAGGCTTAACACTGGTTATGGGCCCAGAGGCTGCAAAGTCAGTTTAACTAGGCTACAACAGATTTATGTAAAAAGTGAGAGTTTGTGTTGTTATACATTACAGTAAACAGACAGCTGTGTTTTATTAATTATATTTTTATATCCATATAAGAAAACAATGCACAAGTCAATATACAAAGTTTGTCCCTTATATCCAAGCTGGATGGAACAAACTATCATGGTCTACAAAATGTAGTCTACTTCTACGAAGAGAAGGTCTGTGGAACATAATTGAAAATCCACCAAACGTAGAAGAATGGGATCCAGAGGATGAGGAAGACAGACTAAAGATAGAAGAATTTATGCATAAAAATCAACAAGCCATTTGCATAATTGGGTTAACCTTAACTGATCAACAGCTTGTTTATATCCACGGAGAGAAAACGGCTTTTGGGTGTTGGCAGAAGCTGAAGAGAATTTATGTTCGAGATAATATTGGTGCTCACATAAATCTAACACGGAAGCTTTTCAGGACACATCTCCAAACAAATGGTGATATGCAGAGTCATTTAAAAACTATGCAAAGCATTTTCCAAGAATTACACGAGAAAGAGCTTATATTCTCTGAACAACATCAAGTTTACATAACTCTATCTTCCCTTGATGAAAGTTATGATAACTACGTAACTTCACTTGAAATTTTGCCAAAGGACAATTTAACTTTAACTGATATAACTGGCAGATTGATTGAAGAGGCCAGAAGAAGGCATGAAAGAGATGAATTAAGGAGGGAGCAACCTCAAAAAGAAGATAATAAACCTCCTACTGCATACGCAATTAAAAAGTGTTTTAATTGTGGAGGAAGAGGACATTTGGCAAGATTTTGTAAAAAGGCAAAGCGCCAGAACGCTGGCCAGAATACTAAAAATCATCAAAAGATAAATAAAAATTTAGAGTTAGCCATGTATACTAACGGAGCTGTAAAAAATAATTTATGGGTGGTTGACAGTGGGGCATCCCATTGTATAACAAATGATAACAAAAATTTTATTAAAATTTCCCAGAGTACACAGCAGATATTGTTAGCCAATGGCTGGAAACTGAAAGCTAAAGGTGAAGGTATAGCATATTGTTCTTTTATAAAAGAGAATGTAAAAATGTTATATGTACCACAACTTAAGTTTAATTTAATTTCAGTTAGAATTTTGGTTAAACTAGGATATGTAGTTACATTTAGGGGAGATAACTGCATAATTCAAAAAGAAGATAAGAGAATTACTGCATCTTTAAGAGGTGGATTATATGTGTTAAATGATGATGGTTTAAAGGTGGCTAACACAATTTATGAAAATAAGAAACCTCATGACGAATGTATTCACTTATTACATAGAAGGCTAGGGCATTTAAATTTTAAAATGCTTAAGAAAACTGTTGAACTGTCTAAGGGAATAAGTTTGAAATCTTGTAATAAGTATTTGCAATGTAATGCCTGTAATCAAAATAAGAGCAGGGTCATACCGGCTAATAGAGTTGATGGATTTACTACTAAAGAGCCTTTAGAAGTAGTATTTGCTGATTTAATAGGTCCGAAAAAACCAAGTGTAGGAGGAGCTCGCTACATACTAAGTATAATGGATCACTATTCAAGATATGGGTTTTGCTATTTAATGAAGAGCAAAACTGAAACATATCAAAATCTATTTAATTGGTTAAAATTCGCTGAAAGAAAAACTAAAAAGAAATTAGTAACTCTCATCACAGATAATGGTACAGAATTTACAAATCATAAATTTAAAAACAGACTTAGACAGTTAGGTATTAAACATAAAATGTCTGCACCATATAGGCCACAACATAATGCCTTTATAGAGAGAAGAGGCCAAACATTACAATCAATGGCACAAACTATGATGTCTGATTCAGGATTACCTGACAATTTATGGGGAGAAGCAATAATGTGTGGTAATCATATATTAAATAATGTTGTTAATTCAACAACAGGTGAATTACCATTCACACTGTGGCATGGTACAAAACCTGATTTAAGTTACATGCACACATTTGGAGCACCAGCATGGGTGCATATCCCTACACAACTTAGATACAAAGGACACCATAGAGCTAAAAGATTGATTTTTGTAGGTTATACATCTAATCATCGATCTTATAGATTCTGGGAACCAGGAACATCTAGAGTTTACACCAGTGCTAGTGCAAAATTCCTAGAACATGTAGGATGGAATAGATTAGAGCAAGATTTAAATAATGAAGTATTTATTGAACCCTACAAAAGGCAGAAAGATGAGATTAGCTATAAGAAGAGTCCAATTAAAGAAGAAGTCCACGAAGAGCAAATAAGACCAGAACAAGAGGAAATAGTTGATCAGGAAGAGTTACATGATCAAGAACAATTAATAGAGGAAAGTCCACCTGTAAGTCCTATAATACCTAGACATACTACACGTGTAACTAGACCACCTGATAGGTATCAAGCAAGTATAGTTTGCCAAGTAACTAAAGTTCCAACTAGTGTAGATGAACTTAGGATGTATCCTGCTAAGGATCAGGAGAATTGGCAAAAGGCAATGGAAAAAGAACTAAATTCATTAAAGGTAATGAAAGTGTATGAAGATGCCAAATTACCTCCAGGAGAAAAATCCATTGGGTGCAAATGGATATTTAAAGTAAAAACTGGAAATGATGGGACTGTTACCCATAAAGCTAGGTTAGTAGCTCAAGGATTTAATCAAACTGCATCTGATTATGATGAAGTGTTTGCACCAAGCCTTAAAGCTACATCTTTAAGAGCAGCATTAGTGTGGGCAGCTAAGAAAAACTATGTCATTAACCATTTAGATGTAGAAACTGCTTATCTACATGCACCATTGCAGCACACTATATATTTAAGAAAACCAATTGGCATAAATGAAAATAAAGTAAATAGTGATGATTGTTGGAAACTCAAAAAGAGTCTTTACGGGTTGAAACAATCTGGGTTTGAGTGGAACCAATATATTGTGAAAGTTAAACAATATAGGTTTTAAATCTGGTTTAGCAGATCCGTGTGTGTTTAAAAGAGAAAATAATGGAACGGTGTCATTGTTATTATTTACTGATGATATTGCTTTGATAACTAAGACTAATAATGAAGCTAATGAGATTATATCATTATTAGCCAAAAAGATAAAAATAAAGCATTTAGGTGAAATTAAAAGGTATCTAGGATTGACAATAAATAAAACAAATAATGGTTTTAAGATATCTCAAGAAGATAAAATTTGCCAATTGATTAAAACTTATAAAATGGAACTTTGTAAACCGGCAAAGACTCCAATGAGTCAGGAAGTTTGCCAAACTAATGATCAAAGTCCCAAATTTGATAAGTCCATATATCAATCTTTGATTGGTAGCTTATCATATATAAGCAATTGGTCAAGGCCAGATATAGCTTATAGTGTAAATCAGCTGGCACGTTTTAATTCAGATCCAAAAGAATATCATTGGAAATCCTTAAAAAGAATATTGAGATATCTGAAGGGAACTATAAACCATGCATTATATATAGAACCAAAGGGTGATTTGAGTCTTAGTGCTTATGCAGATGCAAGTTTTGCAATTGATATAAACACTAGAAAATCAACATCTGGGATGGCTATATTATTTGGTAAGACACTAATAGGGTGGAGGTCAATCAGACAACAGCATATTAGCTTATCCACGATGGAAGCTGAATTTTCATGTCTGTCATTATTATGCACTGACTTGATTTTCTACAAACAGTTATTGTTGGACATGGGTATAACTATAAAAGATTCCATTATGGTGTATGAGGATAACCAAGCAGCTATAAAGTTAGCTACTAATATTGCTGTATAAACTAGATCAAAACATACTGACTTAAGATATTTGAATGTAAGAGAATCAGTGAAAAATAAATTAATAAAATTGGAATACTGCATGTCAGAAGAAAACATTGCAGACCAATTTACAAAAGCTCAAGGAGCAACTAAGTTTAAAGAAAGTTGCGAAAAATATTTTCTAAAGATGTAAATGATTCATAGTTATTATGTAACCTCAAAGGGGAGAATGTTAGGGATAACATTGTTTACCCTAACTGGTTTAGGTGAAATAATAACTATGAATCATAGTTAGTGTATGTTAGAGTGTATACAGCTTTAACTGTGAAATAGCAATTAAAGGAGTGGTTAAGAAAACAATATAAAAGTAGCAAGACTACGGCTTGCTCTCGCTCTCTCTGGCTTTGATGATCCCTGATTACTGCTTGGAATCAAGACTGCATTGCTCGAACGGGAGAGACAACAAAGGACTGATTTGTAAGTGAACTGACATAGGATATTCTACATGGACTTTGCTAACTGAATATCCCTGAATGGACTGACTACATGGTAAATGAATATTGGACTGTTATTTGACTATGCCATAAACTTATACTGGAATAAAATATATTCTTGATAGCACAAGCGTATCTGTTATTTTTACTGTATGTTAATAAACATACAAGCTTAGCTCACTCATTTATCTGTGTGCCTATCTGACTAACACTGCACATTCTGTTTAGCTTGTCTACCTAACCCTGGTTGGGGAACCCAGGCTTAACACCCTGCACAGGAGAACAGAGCTGGAAAGCAGGTTAGTGGGGTGGGGAGGGAATGAGGATTTTACAGTAACTTTCCCCCAGAGGAATCCAGAGGATTTTGCGGTATATCCTTCCCCTGGAGTGGGGTGAAAATGTGGATTTTACAGTATTCTTCCCCTGGAGTGGGAAGGGAATGGAGATTTTACAGTCTTTTACCCCTGCTATGCCCACCAAGCCATGCCCACAGAATGGGTAATATTTTTTTTTAAATCCCACCACTGATTGGATCCATATGTTTTAAATGGTAATAAGATTTAAGAAGGGAACATCTACTGAGTGAGTTTGCTCCTACTTGCAGAAGGTCTGCTCAGTAACACATTAATTCCCAATGGAAGGCCAAATAGATGAACATTTCAGACATTGGAAGATATATAAATGACCCCATGCAAAAAGTGCCAAGCTTACAATGACAGTGGGTAAAAAAAAACTTTGGTTATAATATAGAACATGGCTCTTCAAACTTGGCAAGTTTAAGATTTGTGGACTTCAACTCCCAGAATTCCTGAGCTAACATGATTGGAGGAGGAATTCTGGGAGATGAAGTCCACAAGCTTAAAGCTTTCAAGTTTGAAGACCCCTGATACAGAACCAGAGAAATGGCAAAACCGATGGGAAAGGAACTATCAATTGACAATGGCAACTTCTTATAAGTAAAATTTATATTAAACGTTTTATAGATGGCACTTATCACCTGCTAGATTAGCTAAAATGTTCAAAAAATATATCTACGGTAGCAAATGTTGGAAATGTAACCAAAAAACAGGCACATATATGTGGTGGACTTGTGTCAAAGCAAAAAAAAGAATCTTTGGCAAAAATGCATAAGTGGTTAGAAAAGGTGATAGGAAAACATGTAGATTTTAAACCTGAATTGTTTTTATTAGGTATAGCATCAGAAAAACTCCAGAAACAAAGTATATATTTAATATTGCATGTCTTAGCAGCAGCGAGGATTATATTTGCACAATATTGGAAAAATGAAGAAACACGGCAAGAGGAGAGATAATCAGGAAGATACTAGATTGTGTAGAAATGGACAGATACTGAAGATTAAACAGAAAAGACACAATATTATCAAACATGAACTTTATTTTACCTGTGGTTGGAAAAAAGAGGTGGAAATTAAGAATGTAATCTGAATTGTTAAGCAAATTAAATAACCCAGACAATATGATGCTTATTGAGCACTAACAAAATGTAAATAGAAGATCAATAAAATGTTTATTTTAAAAAAGGTATCGGCTTTGAACAACCACACTAGCAATGGACAGTCCTGAATAGGATTCACACCTCATATAGTGAGACTTGCTGTATAAATGGGGCATCGCATCCTCCCCTGTTTGACTGTCAGGTCCCATGTCAAAGGAGATCACATTGTGACCAGCTGTAAGCAAAGGACATATACTGGTCCCGCATCTTTTTTCTTTTTTTTAATAAACGATACTGCACTTCAATAGTTAAGCCCATGTCACACTGCACCAATGGATGGAAAGAGGATGTAAAATGGAGAGAAACACTTGCCATCCGTTGGTTAATGCGATGCATCCGTTCTGTACTCACTGCGTCCGTTTTCTTCCTCTCTATCCGTCCAGCATCCGTCGACTGAGGTTCCATCTGCTCAAAAAGTTTTGAACTGCTCAGAACGTTTTGAGTGGATGATGTATCCAACATATCCATTCTGCATCCGCAACACATACGGAGGACATCCGTTCTGCATCCATTGTCATCTGTTACGCATCCGCTACATCCGCTAGGCATCCGCTATGCATCCGCGCAACTCAAATCTGCTCCAGCGGAAAGCGGACACGGAGGAAGTGAAACGGATGCGGAACAGACGTGCAGCATTAGTAGCACGGACGGAGAAAGGATGAAAGCGGATGCAGCTCGCATACAAAGCATTTAAAATGGAAAAAACGTTCGCAGAGGGGACCTATCTCGGATATTAAGGTTGTCTAGAGGATGCCTAGAGGATGCAAAAGGACACATAGTAGAAAACCTATATTGCCTATAAAAAGGGGGAGCAACTCACCTGGATCTCACTTTCAGTCCAGCAGCCCTGCTGTGCAGACCTCTGCAGCCTTCATCTGGATCTTGCTCTTCCACAGCATCCATTGATGTCCACCATGGATCGTAACACAGGCCTTTTGGTAGCCACCATAGTTCTGCAACAGTGCGAAGCCATCTACAGGCTCTTTCAACTGTTCTACGGGAAGAAAAGGAGGCGGCCAAGAAGTGTCTGGGTCCAAAGATGGATCGGGAGAAGAGCATAGTACCGACTGTACAACAAGCTGATGGTGGAGCTGAGGAACGAAGACCCTCGTGCATTCCAGAATTTCATGAGGATGCCTCCAGCCATGTTTGACAAAGTTGTGGAGTGGCTGACACCCAGATTGACCAAGCAGAGACCAACTTCTGGCCCAGCCTGGACCCTGGGCTCAAGGTGGCACTGACTCTGCGCCACCTGGCCTCAGGGACCACCTACAGGAGCATGCAGTACGGCTGGAGGGTGCCACACAATACCATCAGCATTGTGGTCAGAGAAGTGGTGCAGGCCATCATCGAAGAATACCTGGAGGAGCTCCTCCAGTGCCCCTCCACTGAAGAAGGCTGGAAGAAAGTTGCAGAGCAGCGGTATCAGAGGTGGAACTTCCCCCACACCGTTGGAGCCATGGATGGCAAGCACGTGGCCTGCAAAGCTCCAGCCAAGTCAGGGTCCACTTATTTCAACTACAAGGGCTTCTTCAGCATCATCCTCTTCGCCATGGGCGATGCTGACTACAAGCTCATGTACATCGATGCTTCAGGCAACGGGTCAGCTTCAGATGCCCAGGTATACAATGCCAGTGACCTCAAGGAGGGGCTGGAATGCAACCTCATCATGGGCTTCCCAGATCCAGACCCCCTGCCCAACGACACGCAAGATGTGCCCTACTTCATCGTGGGGGATGACGCCTTCTCCCTCAGAACCTACCTCATGAAGCCCTACACCTCCAGATGCCTCACCCTTGAAGAGAGGATCTTCAACTACAGGCTGTCCAGGGCAAGGCGGGTGGTGGAGAACGCCTTTGGCATCCTGGCCAACAGGTTCCAGGTACTTCTCACCACCATGCAGCATCACCCATGGACCATGAGGAGCATAGTGGAAGCTTGCTGCATCCTGCACAATCTCATGCGCACCCGCTACCCAGTCTTGCAGAACAGGCTCGTGGACCTCCAACAAGGCAATGGGGACATGGAGCCTGGGGAATGGAGGCAAGGGCGAAACCTGACAGACACTGAGGATGTACAAGGCCCCAACAGAGCCTCACGTGAAGGGAAGAAGCAGCGCAACCTCCTGAAACACTGGTGCAACTCCCCAGCTGGAACAGTGGAGTGGCAAGACAGGATGATAGATGCTTAATGGATGCTTCCTTGAGGCTGTCTCATCACACTGATGAGATTGTGCCATGTATGTTGAGTGGCCCGACAATGAACAGGGCATTTGGTAAAGAGTTGTGTTTATGTTGAAATGTGTGGATCAATGCTTACATTGTTATTGATAATGAAGGGCCAAAGGTGTGGCACCTGGGAGGGTGGACCATACAGTCCCACTATGCTTGCACTGGAGGTTTATTTATCCCACAGCTATTACCCATCCCAAAGGTATCCCTGCCCATCCCACTGCTATCCTTATCCATCCCAAAGGTATCCCTGCCCATCCCACAGGTATCTTAACCCATCCCAAAGGTATCCCTGCCCATCCCACTGCTATCCTTACCCATGCCAAAGGTATCCCTGCCCATCCCACTGCTATCTTAACCCATCCCACAAGCATGCAAAGGCTTAAACCATTTCTAAAAGTTTCCACCAAGACTTTATTGAAAAAAATAAATGAAGCAAGTGTGTGAAGCAAAGATAATCTTTATTAATAACAAGCTGTAAAACAAAAATGACTCAAATCAAGTGTCCAAATAAACTCTCCAGGTAGCCAGCTACCCAGTCTCTGGCACTCTTCTTGGTCACTCGGAGGTGTGCCCAGTCTCAGGGGTGAAGGGTCCAGGTGCTGTGGAGGTGGCTGCTGCTGGGGTGCTGGTCTGAAGTGCCACTGAGGTGCCTGGCCCCGAGAGGACAACAGGAGACGGTGTGTTGAGGAAGCTCTCAGACAGCTGGCTCAGCCCCGTGATGTTGAGAGCCCCTTCCTCCATACCATGGGGTGTCAGCCCCAGTACCAATGACATATGTACTGAGGCTGGGCTTGGCTGTGGAGTGGAGGAAGAAGCAGTGTAGTGGGGCTGTCTGGTCTGCAGCTGGGTGAGGACTGGCGTTGGTGGCATCTGTGGCGTGGGTGGCATCTGTGGCATGGGTGGCATCGGTGGCATCAGTGGAACCGGTGGCAACGGTGGCGTCTGATGAACATGTGCCTGGACTGGGAAGGGCTGCTGCCTGTTCTGCTGGACCTCCTGGTAGCCGTAGCCTTGGTAGGTGAGGGCCTGTGGAAAGCCTTGGAATGGGAGTGACATCACCTGGGGTGGAGGAGCAGACCTGGACTGGGTGGGAGCAGGTTCATCTGGGTCTGGAGGGTTGTGAAGCAGATCGGTGATCCTGTCCTTCACCACCTGATACTGGGGTTCCGCTATGTCAATGAGGGTCTGGTTCACATAGGTGAGGAAGGGCTTGCGGTTGGAGGATGAGGAGTCAGTGTGCACCGGCTGAGAGAGGAGATCTACGCTGCTCCTGATGGTGTCTCTTATCTCCAGCAGGACAGTGTGGCTCTGTCCCTCCGGTTTGCCTCTCTGCCTTTCTGTGGAGGTGGAGCTGGGGGTGGATGCGGGTTGAGCTGTGGTGGAAGTGCCGTCTCCTTTCTTCCACTGCATCAGGGGGTCCTCCACGTGCTCCGCCATGGTTACTACAGCTGTCGGGGGGTTCTCTGTCGTGGCACGCTCCACAGATACCTGCCTGGAGACAGGAGCTGACTCTCTGCCGGAAGAGGACTGGCTTTCAGCAGGCTGCCTGAGAGAAAGGGTTGTGAGAGGGGCTGCTCCTCGGTGGCGGATCTCACCCTCCAGGAAGCTGCACTTGGCCATGACGTAGGTCTCTCTGTCCGTCAGCTTGACCGCGGCCTGGCCAGATTTCTTGAGGTGCAGCTTCCCATATCAAGTGTGCACGTGCTTCCACCAGCTAAGGAGCACCTCCGAAGTGTAGCCCAGGCTCTCCGCCTTCTCTCTCCAAGTAGCCTGCTTCCTTTTGGTGTACCTATAGAGCCTGTGTCCCTTCCGCCATAGATACTCATTCTCTCTCAGCCACTCCAGCACCTCATCCTCATGTTCCTCTTCAATGTTGTATTGCCTCCTCTCCCGTTCTCGCGTCTGCCTCTTCCTCCCTTTGGCAGGACCACATAGGCCCTCATCAGAGGGGCTTCCTGGTTGTAGGGGCTGCTCCTCCACACCAGCAGCAGCAGCAGCAGCAGCAAAAGCAGGACCAGCAGGACCAGGATCAGCAGCAGCAGAGTAAGCACCAGTAGCACCAGCAGCATGAGCAGGACCAGCAGGACCAGGAGCACCAGCAGGACCAGGAGCACCAGCAGGACTAGCAAGACCAGGAGCACCAGCAGGACCAGGAGCACCAGCAGGACCAGGAGCACCAGCAGGACCAGCAGGACGAGGAGCAGTGCCAGCAGAGCAAGCACCAGCAGAAGCACCACCGCCAGAAGCAGCTTCAGCAGAGTAAGCACCAGCAGAAGCACCACTGCCAGAAGCAGCATCAGCAGAGTAAGAACCAGCAGAAGCACCACCGCCAGAAGCAGCATCAGCAGAGTAAGCACTAGCAGAAGCACCACCACCATAAGCAGCAGCAGCAGCTCCTCCAGAAGCAGCATCAGCAGAAGCCCCAGCCCCAGAAGAGCAAGCCTGGGCTGCAGAAGCCCCAGCAGAAGCAGAGTGAGGGCCACGGGGTGGGAGGGTGGCCCTGTCCCTCTTGCCAGGGCTGGCAGCAGATGGCTGAGGCTTTCTCTTCTTCCCCATGGTTGTGGAGTTCCTGGCTGACAGGCAGGCAGGCAGGCAGGCTGGCAGGCTGGCAGGCAGGCTGGCAGGCAGGCAGGCAAGGCAGGCAGGCAGGCAGGCAGGCAGGCAGGCAGGCTGGAGATGTGTCTGGAAGCAGGTCTTTCCTCTGAATGTTGACCTGCTTGGGAGCTGCTTCCCTTTATATCCGTGGGGCTGACGCAATGCATCCTCCCCGCATGCGCAGTGAACGCTAGGCATCCGCTAGGCATCTGCTAGGCTTCCGCTAGGCATCCGCTAGGCTTCCGCTGTGCATCTGCTTCATCCGCTAGGCTTCCGCTGTGCATCCGCTTCATCCGCTTGGCGTCCGCTCTGCATCCACTCTTTCCGCTGCACGTCCACTTTGCTGCGGTCCCCCGGAAGCCTTGTGGATGTACCATCTGCTCTCATCCGCTTCAATCCGCTAGGCTTCCGTGGAGCATCCGCTTTCCATACGCCCTACGTCCTCCCCCCATCCGTTCTTTTCCGTGTTGTCTGCTCTGGTTATGCAAATTTTTGCCCCTTTTGAGAGCGGATAACAACGGATGGAACATTTTTCTCATCCGCTGTGTCCTTTTTACAAACATTTTGCATCCGTCGGCCAGTGTGACAGGGCCTTTAGATAATCTAAACCAGAGATCTTCAAACTTGAGAGCTTTAAGGCTTGGAGACTTCAACTCCCAGAATTCCTCCTCCAGTCATGTTAGCTCAGGAATTCTGGGAGTTGAAGTCCACAAATTGTAAACTTTGCAAGTTTGAAGACCCTTGGCCTAAACACTGGTACCTGACTCTATATTTTTTATACATATTTTGTTGTGTATTTTTTAAAAAATTAGGTGAAATGCTAATATATATTGCAAGTGCATGTATGATATGCCATACACTTAATAAATAAATGTGAGTCTGGAGTCATAAATCTCAGGAGTTTTGGGGGAAGAAAAAGGCATTGAGTGTTGAAAATTATTTTCTTCATAACATAGGAACCCCAATGGTGGTTTAGTCAAAGGGGGTATATGATCTGTCTTGCAATCTATTGCTTTCCACACTAAGCTTTGGATAACAGATTGAGTTAGATTGAGTTAGAAGGGACCTTGTAGGTCATCTAGTCTAACCTCCTGCCTAAGCGGGAGTCCCTGTACCATTTCTGACAAATGGCAGTCCAATCTCTTATTGAAAGCCTCCAGTGATGAAGCTCCCACAACTTCCAAGGGCAACTTCTGTTCCATGGGTTGATTGTTCTCACTGTCAGAATAGTTTCTCCTTATTTCTTGGTTGAATCTCTCCATTATTCCTCGACTGGCCTTTGGGTGCTTTAGTAAATAGCTCAATAGGGTTGAGGGTGTGGCCAGCCAGAAGTTACTATTGGTTCAGCGACCCATGCCAAATCCTTGCTACCGGTTCTGTTGAACCGGTGCGTACTGGCTGAATACCACCACTGGGCTTCCCCCATTGACTTGACTTGTCAGCAGATTGCAAAAGGAAATCACATGATCCTGGGACATTGTGACTGTCATAAATGTAAGTTGCCAAGCGTCCGGATATAATCTCATGGCCATGGGGATGCTGCAGTGGTTGTGAAAAATGGTCATAAGTCACGTTTTTTCAGTGCCATTGTAACTTTGAACGGTCACTAAGTGAACTGTTGTAAGTTGAGGACTACCTGTACCACAACTTCGCCCGGCTTGAGTGCTTTCCAGATGTGCCAATTTCCCAGAATTCTTCCACCAGTATGGCCATTGCAGAAGATTTTCCAAGTCTGCAAATCTGGAAGAAACTGTGGGGAAAGCTGAGCTAGAAATTAAGGGAGAAGGAAGTCTCAGCTATCTGATTTCTTTGACATCAACTTAAGGCTGTCAAAAGCGTCTTAATTCTAGTGGTGGGGACAATGTTGCAGATGTTTGGTTGAATGTTTTTGCAGTTTTTTGTTTTAATCACAAGGTGGCAGCAAAACCCAATAGTTTGTCTTTTTCCAAAATTCAAAGTGAACTGTTGATGGATTATTGATAATACTTTGCAAATGAGGTTTGTTGATTCTTGTTTTCTTTCTATATAGGAGCCAAAGAGATGAATCCTTCAGCTAATAATTGCAAATAAAATATACTTCATGCTTCAAATAAAAATTAATGGCAAACCCACTTCCTACCAACTCTGGCTTCCTTGTGGAAAAAAATAAATGTAAACATTGATAACATTGAACTATATAACAATATATGCTGTTATATAATAATAAAATGAGTGAAACACATAATTATCCATTTAATGATCTTAAGCACCACGATAACTCTTGCCTCTGCCATTGGACTGAATCACATGAGGGCAGCTGGAAAGTTAAAGGTTTGCCCCATCAGTCACTCTACTCCATAAGAGGTATGCAGTGGGGGGATTCATTTTTTTTACTACCAGTTCTGTGGGCGTGGCTTGGTGGGCGTGCCTTAGTAGGCGTTGTTGAGGTAATTCCCCGTTAGGAGAATGAGCACATACAGGGAGACATATTTGAGAGTAGTGTTTGAATAATACACACACGGCACACAGATACACTGTACAGTAAATGTAGGTTTTTACTTTCAGAAACATTAAGCAAAGTTCAAACACAGTCCAAAGTCATTCACAGGTAAGATCAGTCAGTTTTTAGTCAAGGGATAATCCAATAACAAAGTCCAGTGTCAAAAACAGTTCAGTATCAGACTTACATCAAATCCATGAATACCAGTCAATTATGAGGAACGGCAACATTCTCCAACAGAAGGAAAACAGACTCACTCAGACTTCTTCTGAAACTAAGACTAAAACTAGACAACCCAGGTTTGTGGCTCCATCTTATGGCCCTTTGAGAAACCACACCCAATTACACTTTTAGGATTCTCTTAAAGAGACAGCATTAAAATGTTTATCCTGGTTTATATATTGTCCACCCAAATAGCTGTTAGGTGACTTACATTCCTAACAGGCGTGGCAGGGGAAGGTTACTGCAAAATCCTCATTCCCTCCACATCCCGCTAACCTGCTTTCCAGCTCCGTTCTCCTGTACAGGGCAACCAAAGGAGACCCAGCCAATCAGCTGGGAGATAGCAATAGACTGACCATCAGCTGGAACTCAGAGGCTGGGAGGCAGCAAATCAACTGATTGGATGCCCCAGCCTTATAGGATAGGTCTCCCTGCAGCCTCCCAGGAGTTGAAAAGGCATGCATGGGGACTCCTGGAAGGGGCGGGGTGGGTGGGCAGGGTCAATCAGGGTAGGTAGCATTTGCCTGTTCTCCAAACTGATCAAAATTTCTGCCGGTTCCATCAGAACCGGTCGGAACCGGTTGAATACCACCTCTGGAGATGTGGGTATTTATCTGTAACTGAATTAACTTGACTTTTGTCCTGGATTGACTCATAAAGGTAGTTCCACAGATTGGCTATGTCCAAGAAGTTAAGTTTCTACAACCAAGCAAACAAGTTGAAAATATGCTGAATTTCACTTGAGGAAGTGTGTCGTGTGAATGCAACTGAGGAATCACAAGGGCTCATTTTCTGCTCTCTGAAAGAGTTCTCTGAAATAGAGATCCGTAAAGGTTGCCAGTTTTCTGTGCACTGCTTCTCAGTTGTCTCAGATTTCCAGCCCTTGTCCTACTAACTAGGATAGTATTTGGTGCTTTGTGTCACTTAGATTCCAAACAAGGTTTGGGCAAAGGAGAGTTTCTGACCTTGCTTTTCTCTTTATAACTCAAAAAAATAAAAATCCACAGGACACATTCCAACTCCTTTAGGTTTGCAATGTTGAGTACATCATATCAATAACCAAAAGCAAATCACAAAACAAGAACTGGATAAAAATAATTAGCTGCTGTAGTCGAAACCAAGATTAAAATCAAAGTGACAAAGTGAAAGAGAGAGATTTTAAAGATGCGTCATTCAGAAATCCCATTTCAAAACTGGATACTGTTTCCTGCAAGGAAATCATCTTAAAAGGCCTTAGTTCTAAAATCCCACACTAATTCTTGTAAAATTGAGCAAGTTTTTCCCTCTGGGAGCCATCTAATTTTCCTTTAAATTACATCCATTTTTTATTTGTTTTTAAAAGTCGTTTATTTAGCTGTCCATGCTGAATCCATGCAACATGGCAGGAGATTTTTCCAAATCTCTTGGGACAGAAGATTTAGTAGATTCTGAAGTTCTGAAAAGCAGTAGAGATGATTGCTGCATTCTGATTCCTTTGGGATAAAAGCCGAGGCGACCAACTGTGGCAACTTTAAGACCTGTGAACTTCAACTCCCAGAATTCCCCAGCCAGCCACCATGGTGGGGAATTCTGGGAGTTGAACTCCACAAATCTTGAAAGTTGCCAGGGTTGGACACCCAACCCTGGCATAAAGTGACAAGTTGATCACAAGAAGGCAGGATTCTTGCCCTCTGAACACTTGTATGACCATAGTTACAACAAACAGTTTCAGTGGAAGCTCCCTTATTTATAACACTATTCCTTTTTCTCATCCAATTTGCCTGTCCCAACTTGGGATGGAGAGTTTCATCCATTTTATTAGTTTTTGTGTCTGGTGTCTTGGTTCATGCTGTCACTAAAAATTGATCGTCTGCTCATTTTCATCTCTTATTTATTTTGTCATTCAGATTATTATTATCTTCTGTTACCTATATCGCTGCCCAGATATGGGAGAGACCTTTAAAAATTGGCTAAAGAGCTTCCCACAGAGATCACTCCTGTGAGAAAGAAAAATAATTAAATTATTTTTAATTTAATTAAATGTATTAAGATAATTGAATGGTGCGAAAACACCAGGTTTGAAACCACAAATGGCCTTTCAAAATTCTCTGCTTGGTTTGTCATCAGGTAAATTAGAGCCCAATATCATCTATATTCTTTTAAAAATCAGGTTCACCATCAGAAATATGAAGCCCAGGGATGGAAGGCAAAATAGCCTTTGATTTCTTCTGCACAAACATACCCTGATAATAAGAAATAAGCCAGCTTTGTTTTACAAGAACTGGGCAACTGGGCAGAAGATAATCATGCACAATGCTTTACTGTGCCACACACTTCCCCAGAATAGCCTGTTGCCCTGGGTAAACCTCACTCTCCTAGGCTTGATGTAGCCAGCAAATATGTCTTTGATGCTCAGTCCTTAAAAAATAATAAAAGTCTTTAAAGTTTGTAAAGTGCCATTCAGCCTTTACCTGCCTCCTCCAAAAGGTCTTGCCCTAGTTGGGATGAGGTGCTGGCCTTGGGAGAAAGGCACTGGAAACATGGAGGCTGCCTGGAAAGATAGTTTTTTGATGAAGCAGAACCACCAACCACGTGTGATTCTGGGCAGCTGAACAAAATGGAGTTGAGAGTGGGTAGGTTTTTATACCTTCTTTTGGGCTTTGTATTTCTGCTTCCTGTTCCTGTGCAAGAATCTGTCCTTTAATATTCTATTGGCTGTGGGGTCATGTAGGGGTCATAGATGGCTCTATAGGCAAAAGAGGAAATGGGAATCCTAGGTGCTTGTCTGAGTTAATCTGGTCAGCCTCTGGCTTCTTGTTTATCTAAGCTCCTGGTTGAAGTTTGTATTGTTCTGGGAGCGGTCCAATGAAGGGGCTTTGGACTGCTATGGGCTGCTTCTAATCCTACTATTCTGCCTTTGTTTCCAAATATCCAGTCTTGAATGGATTACTAAATCTGCATTTCTAAAAGTTTCTGCTCCTCAGTTTCTGCTTAGGGGCAGGAAGATTGGGATGGTTTCTGAATAGGCTGGCCCAATCTTCCTTAATGGGCACAAAATATCTGCTGGAGGCTATTAAGAAAGACTCAGCCTGCTTCCTGCCTCTGAAAAAAAATTCCATGTTTTTCCATTTCTCATTTAGGGAAATATAATATTCTGCCGTTTTTAATATTCCTTAAAATATTTCATTCTTCTAAGAGGATCAAAGTAGCTTCCCACACTATGCATTAGTCATCATAACACTGTATTTTATTATATGGTACATATTCTTTTTGTATAATTTTTTATTTTTTTATCTTGAACATATCATCTTCCATTAAGCAATGTATCATCTAGGTACAACTATCTCTATGCTATTTACAATATTCAATTCATTGATAATAATTCTCTAATCTTACAATCTTAATAATCAGCACTATAACTCTATTCATTTTTCCCTCTTAACATATCTTCTAATGAAAATATAATATATTGGGTCTGGTAATCTTAACAATCATATATAATAATCATCATATGTTTGCATCTGTATCTTAACATATATTGTACATATTTTTATTTGTCTTCTGAACTGTTATTCTCAGTTGTTTTTCTGTTAGAAAGATGTCTGCAATGGTCCTATTGTCCATTTTATTGATTCTGGCAGTATGGCTGTCCTAAATAATTTATTTTAATTTGACAAAAGCTGGGTGGGGATTTAAACACAAACAAGCTCTCAAAAATCTCCACTTGGCTTGTCATTGGATAAATTAGATCCATTTTATCATGCTTTTTGATAGTCAGATGTCTATGGAGATTCTTAGTCATCTAGTTCATGGTTGTCCCAAAAGTGTTTTTTTCAAGAGACAACAGGACTTTCTGGTTTTTATTTGAAGACGTTTCGCTTCTCATCCAAGAAGCTTCTTCAGCTCTGACTGGATGGTGGGGAATGGAAGGCTTTATATTCCTTGCAGACAGCTGGTCATTTGCATCCTTTTAGGATCGTGTCGTTGAGTGGTGCAAATGGGTGTGGAGCCTTCTTGGAATTGTTGAAAGGACTATGTTGTAGACTGGAGATAGATGATATCGTATCCCTCCCCCTCTATTGATGGTCAGGTTCACTCTCAGAAGAATGATACAGCAGGTGGAAGAGGAAAAACTTTGAGCTTATGTGCAGAAAATGTATCCTGGGAATAAGAAAAACATCCAAGTTTAACTTGGCACCAAATCCTTTCTTATGATGAATTAATCCTTCTGACTTTTCTCACCTGATATGGTAATTTGAAGGCAGTATCAATGGCTCCTTTCAGTTTGGGCAGTCTGGCTTGTGCAGAGACTTCAATAAAGATCCATCCTCAACCCACCCTTTCATACTTAGTTTCGCATCTTGGGAAGGAAATCTCTAGCTGAGAGAAATGAAGCTGTCCTTCGCGGGTGCTGCTTTGTTGATATTTGTGCTCTTCACTCTTGCTCAGGTGAGGGGAAACCTGAATGTTAAGAAAAACAAGTTAGGGGATGGGGGAAGGAAAAACCTCTGTGTATCAAAGTACTGTGGATTAAACCCAGAACAAATTAGTCCCTCTCAGGTTCTTGAGAAATCTTAGATACAACCAATCGGGTTGTGTAAAACTTCACCAAGATTATATCTGAATGCTATTCAAGTGTAACTCTAACTGGAACCATCTTTCTGAATCAAATTTGCTAATCTGATTGGATGCTGCAATTTTTCAAAGCAATTTCAAATATTCATTTGGACAAAGGTTCATCAAATCAAGGATTCTGTTCTGATCAGAAGGATTTTTTGCACATCCTTTAATAACAACAACCTTGAGTTTATTTTAGCGTGTAAGACTAAGACATGGAGGGTGTGTGTCACACATTGTCTTAAATTGCACCTTATTTGGTTTAGGCTTTGTATCAATTGGAAAGCTAGGCTTTGATTTCTAGCAATGAGTTTTAATGACTCGGATTATTATTGCATTTCTTGGTTTCCCACCCTCAATAGATTTACTTCCACCCATGGTTTATTGTATATTGGGGAGTAGTACATCAGAGAGAGAGAGAGAAGGTGAGAGAGAGAGAATTATGGGGATAAAGAAAGGACACAGAACTTCATTGGGACAGAGAAGCTGGTGTAGATCTGGGAGGACCATGCCAAGGCATCAAAAATATGTCCAGCTCTCAAAGAGGCTTTCAGAATAATTCACAAAATAAGAGTTGGAACAGACCTTCTAGTCCCAGCCTCTGCTTATCGGGTCCATGATAGAAAGTGTCTTCACATACTGTATAACAGTATAGTACGGTAGTTTAACAGCCATGGACAGGAAGGCACTGCAGAGAGTGATTAATTCAGCATAAGAAACCATTGGTTTCTCCCTAACATCACTGGATGGCATCACCAGGTCTCACTGTTTCAGCAGGGTAGAGAAGATAGGGATGATTCACACCCTGGCCAGTGTCTCTTTTCACGTTTACCATCGGGCAGAAGACACAGAAGTATAGTCAGTCAGACAAACAGGTTTAAAAACAGCCTCTACCCATGGGCTGTCAGACTCCTAAACCCAATATAGCACCACAAACAGATTAATATGACAAATTTCCCTGGTGCCAGTGTAGTGTGTAATATGCATATACCATGACATAAGATCATACACCAGAGTGTCATGCCCCTGTCAGAGTCTGAATCCAAGGAGGAAGACGAACAGCTGTCAGGAAATGGGAGTGTGGCTCTGTTGGCTGTGGAGGAAACTGGGGAAGGGCAAAGTCTGGCTGGGCAGAGCAGGGAAGAGGTAGAACAAGAGAGAGGGAGTTCAGAGGAAGACCCAGACCCACCCCCTCTTCATCCTAGGACATGCAGGGAGGAATGGAGAAGAGAGCAACATGAGTTGCATGACTTACAGGGAAGGAAAGGGCCCTGATTCCCTTCATTAACCACAGCTGGGAATGAGAGTTTAAAAGAAATGCATGCCGAGTGCGGCAACTGCTGGGAGCAAACGTGAGTTTATCATGTGTTGACTTTGCTTATCTGTGTTCCTGGTGTCTTCCCAACCATGTTGAGTTATTGCCGTGCCTTCACACCTGGAATCCTTGCTCCTGTCCTGTCCAACTAATTACCTTATTTTGCCTTGATTGGAAGCTTCAGCTTGCAGGTTAATTTATTTATTTTATGTATAGGGAATGTATATTGATCTTTTCTCTCTCTCTTTTTCTTTCTCTCTTCATTGCTGTAGCATGGTCATGCTCATCCACATCCTAGTTACGTGACTCTAAACAGAGTGAGTAGGATATCTTTCCTTTACCAGATTCAGGTGTTTTCCCCTTTGCTTCCAATTGTTCTGGAATTTCAAATGTATCCCATTATGAAAAAAAAAGTTTAAAGGTGTAGAAGACTGTTCTTAAATCCATGTATGATGCTATTGCAACTGCTCTTTCCCCCTTTATTGCTATATAACCATTTTCCAAACGATGATGGGCACATTACAACATGACAAACAGTAGATTAAAACAAGAGACACTTGAGCTTGGTTCATCTAGATCAGGAGTATCAAACTCAAGGCCCCCAGGCCAGACCCTGCCCATGAGGTGCTTAAATCTGACCTGTGGGGCCAGCCTGGAAATAGCAAATGATTGGTTTGCAGTTTGTCTGACAGCCAAAAGGGGGCACAGGGGGGCACATGCAGCCCCTTCGTGACCCGTTTTCAGCCTGAACAGCCTCCTGCAGCATTTTGCTGGCCAAAACGGGGAGCAAAGGGCCGCATGAGGCCCTCTGTGCCTCATTTTGGCTAGCAGAGTGCAGCAGAAAGTTTCCATCCTATCTCCGCACCCCCTGTCCAGCCTGTGGAGAACTACAATGCTGATCTGGCCTTTGAAGAAATCCAATTTGACACCCCTGCTCTAGACCAATTGAGAAAGTTCTCCAAGCTTGACCTCCTGGGTGACATATCCAAATAGAAGTAGTGGTGGGATTCTACCGGTTTAAGAATCAGTTCAGTGAGTGCGTGCTTCACGTGTGCATGCAGCATTTGAAAACTGCCAATTTGCAGGTCTAAAACTTACCTTCTACTGCAGCGCCAGTGAGTAAGCATGGCAATCTGCTGTGCCGCACCTCAGCTGAGCTGCAAAACACCAAGATATAGGACAGACTAGAGTAGAGGCAGGTAGGCAGGGCCATCCGATCGTCATTCGTACCATTCACCCAAACTGGTGAGAACTGGTAGCAGCCCACCCCTGTATAGAAGTGGCCTGATCAAGAAACAGCATGCATGACGAGAATCTCCATAGACATTCACTATTGCATGTACCGCACAAGGCACTGTATTATAAACACAAGAAGAAAAGGATTGGAAAACTAAAACAAGAATAGTAAACCATCTGCTTAGAAAACCAGAGCACAGAAATCACGAGAAATGACAGGCATGAAGCATGCAGAAAGATCCACGCTGAACCTCCATTGCAATAAGGGGCCACATTGTCTTTCCTTCACTAATATCTGAAATCCTACTGACTTCACCAATGGAGACAATAGCATATTATCTGGTAAACTGTTTGCAGATAGGAATTGCCATTGTCCAGCGGTGGGATTCACAAACTTTTACCACCGGTTCGGTAAGTGTGGCTTCATGGGAGCCCTTTGCATACTTGCACATTTTGCATACATGCAAAGGGCAAACATGCACTTTGCGCAGGCACAGAGGCATTCCAACTCACCTCCTGCAAGCCTGCACTCTCCTGGTTGCTTCAACAGCTGTCGCACGGCACTCTTCTGTGCTGTGCAAAGCAGTTGCACTTCAAAAGCAGAAGATAAAAGTGAGTATGGGAGCCTGGGTGGGTGGTGGGCCCAACAGCAGAGTGGCAGAGAGAACTGGTTCGGACTCTGCTGCTCATCGCCACTATCAGCTTGGTAGAACTGGGCCAAATTGGTAGCATGCCACCACTGCCATTGTCGTGTATCTGGATTGTGAGGTGGGACTGGCAGGAGGAGTAAATTGCAGGGAAGAGGGCTGTGTAGGGAGTGAATTACCATATGAGTTCCCAAAGCTAAAAGTAGACTTGATCCAGGGTTTCTCTTTGGTCCTCCTCCAACACCTTAATGACTACACTAGGAGCCCAGGTGGGTTATGGGATAGCTGCATGAAATTTTTATTTCCATATATGGATCCTAGATATGCAAGTTATATTTATTTGGATTATCCAGCTCCCTATTTCTCTTCTCTAGTAATTTCCACCAATTTGATTGTCTTCTTCATCGTACCAGATCCTATAGTGTTCTCTAGGATCTAGAATCACAGTCAGCCAGTTTAGCCAAATATAGCTGATCACTTATAATAATGCAGTGGAATTTTCTTTCAGTGCAGGGAAGGTGGAAGTATCTGTTTGCTGGAAGTTAGTTGGGGGAAGTTGGGCGTTGATTTCTGTTTCTCTCAATAGCCTCCAAATCCAAACCCTTGCAGTGGATTTTATTTCCCAACATTGTCTACATATTAGGCTGCCTGCACTGAAATTAATTCGTCCATCTGGGTTAGCACTACAGTAAATCTGTCACTCTTTAAGGTTACATTTAGTGGTTTATGGTTTACAGGAACTGTTCTGTCTCCCTTTTCTTCTTTCCCAAAAGATGAAAGAGTACAAACTCACACAAACACAGGCAGGCAAGCTGGCTCGGACTTCACAGAGTTAATTCTTTGAAACTGATAATATCCTTGGCATTGCAACACGCTCTGCCTGCCAAGTCCGAACTGATAATAAATAAAAATCTACTCACCGAAAATTACAAGGCAGTCCACAAAAATCAAGTAAGATTAAACTTTGTCCCGTACAAAGTTCCAGCTGAAAACATACCCACTTTTATCCCCTGTGGGGTATGGCTCATTGACTCAGCTCACTCTCTGACCCTCCCACGCCTCCTACATTGCTACTCACGTTTCTCCCTATGACGACACTGCTTAGGATCAAGCCAACACTCTTCCTCTTTACTCCCTGTCAGGGGCTGCTCCAGTATGCCTTCCTCCTGATTAATCTCAGACTATTCCTCTCGTTTGTCTGATGAAACCTGAGGCATTATCAGGGAGGAAGGTATTGCCAGAGAGGAAGGTCCTGGGGAGGAAGGCATTCCCAGTTCCTCCTCCTCATCTTCCAAGTCCTCCTCCTCTGACAGCATCGGCTCAGGAATCGGGGCCACAACAGGAACCTAGATGGGAACTGGGAACCATCCCTACTCTTAAAATATTCTGTGGAAGTCAGTCATAGCTAGTAAATGTTTGGGATGCAAGTTCCAGGCAGGTCCAGGATGTAACAGTGGTGTAATCCCTGTAATCCACCACAGTAGGAGGGCAGAAAAAAATGATATCTAGGCAGAGGAAAACTCATTTCACCTGTCTCTGCAGGACAGCTATTGGGAGGAGATACATCCACAGGCTTCAATATGGTTGATGGGTATTCTTTAATGACAATGGTTGGAAAACAATTGAGATTAGCTATTTTGTTTTGGTTGTTTCCTCTTCTGACTGTTTAATTCTACAACATTATCATTCACAGGGCAACTATCATCCTCCTCTACAACTCTACAATATTCCTCCTCCAAAATTCTACCATGGTCATTCTCAACACCACCATGGTTATATTCCACAGTATCCCTATAGTCTCCATCAACAGCACCACTCTGGCCATCCTGAACATCACCACCATCATCATCTTTCACAGCATCACCATGGTCCTTCTCCACAGCACCACAATGGTCCTTCTCCACAACACTACTATTCTCCACAATACAACTATCATCCTCCTCAACACCATGTTTTACCTTCACAACACCTACCCTTTATCTACGCTCCTTCTTCATATAACAACATTGCTGCAGGTACAGCTCAACAACCTTCGCCTTTCCCTGCTCAGCTATCTAAGTCTTCTGGCACAGTGAGTATGGAAGTGCAAAAGGTTCCCTTGAAAGCCTATCCATTTGGAAATGGGAGAAGCTTCTGCTGGCCCCAAATATCAAAAATATTCTTTCCTTACATTCATAGAGACCAAAAGCAAAAATGGGAATTGTTGTCTCTCCCCCCAATTGTTATAGGTGCATCCTGCCTACACAGGTCGTCCTTGACGTACGGCCATAATTGAATCCGCAATTCAAGTTGTCATTCATGCCAGTCATTCATCATGTGACTGTGACTGATTTTATGACCTTTTTTGCAGCAATTATTAAGCAAATGCAATGGTCATAAAGCAAATGCCATGTTTGTTTTGCAAACGCTGCGGTCATAAAGAGAACCCATTGTTTGCAATGGACCTCTTTTTGCCAGAAACTTGAAATAGACATCAGTTTTGGGCAAAACTGTTGCTGAGCAAGGATGTGACTGTTGGGCAGGGGAGGCGGTGGCCATTGGAACTTTGAATCTAGGTCCTAAGGATCTTTCTGGATGTTTGCTGTTGCTTTTGGTCATAAATTGAGGACTGTCTGCAGAGAAAGGTTTGTTTGTCAGTCTATGTCTTGCTACAGCTCCACATACCGTATTTCCCAAAAAAATATTTTCCTAAAAATAAGTCCTAGCTTGATTTTTACATGAGTGCCCTATATAAGCCCTATCCCCCCCCCAAATAAGCCATAATTAAGACCCCGGCCACTACAGGGTGCACAGGTAAAAAATAAGCTAGGGTGGGAATGAGGTGGTAGTGGAGCTATCCTACTACTTACCTTTGGACAATTGCAGCCAGGCCTTGCACACCTTGGCCCATTTCTTCTGCTAGCATGGCTTTCCTAAAGACCTCTGCAGCTGATAACAGAGCTCTGGATTGATCCAGAGCTGTGTTATCAGTTAGAGAAGCCTTCAGGAAAGCCTTGCCAGCCAAAGAAGTTCCTAAAGGCCTCAGACAACAAAAAGGAGGCCGGGGCGACACACACAAGTGAGGTGAGTCAGTAGACATCATTCCCCCTGAAAATAAGACCTGGTGCCTTTTTTTGGTGGCAATAAAATATAAGACATGGTCTTATTTTGGGGAAAACATGGTAGATCTGGATTCATGATGGTATCTTCTCTTAAAAAATATTCTCCTGTTTCATGGCTTTAACTCTCCAATATATTTTATCTGAGTTCTGTAGAACCAGATATGTGCCGGGTAACTGAGTACAATTGTTGTTGCTCTCAATCAGTAATTTTCAACCTTGGCAACTTTAAATTGTATGGATTTCAATTCCCTGCTTCTCCTAGAATTCACCAGCCTGGCTGGGGAATTCTGAGTTGAGGTCCAGATAACTTAAAGTTTCCAAAGTGAGTATTGCTGCACTAGAAATCCTAGATATGAGAGCAACAGTGATTTAGATTATCCATCTCTCATCTCCTTTTATTTAGAAATTTCAACCACTGTTTTACTTCTTCATCTGACCACAGCTATGGTTCTCCATAGTCTGATGACCCGGAGTGTAACACAAACATAACAAAATCCAAAATGTAAATAAATGTCCTTTAATGCCTCCAACTTGACTCCACTGTTCAATAATTCTCAGTTGGAGATAAAACTTACTCAAAAATAGTCTTCAAAAAAAAGCAACACAGTCAAACTTAATGAGCAGATAGAGGTGAAATAAAAACCCAAACAAACTACAATGAAGAAATTTCCACAACAGACCAGGATAAGTAATTACCAAATTCCAGGAGATAACAAGGAACTGTATGTTGGAAGGACACAAACCAAAATAACTTCAGCTGAAAATAAAACACACTTTGCTTCTGGCAACACTGTGTTTTAACAGTCTCTCTTATATACTATTCTCCCCAGCTGCCACCAATGAGGGGGATCATGGCCACTTCCTCTCTTGTAAGCCAAGCTGTTTCCTTCTCCATTCTTCCCTGCATGTCCTAGGATGGAGAGGGGATGGGCCTGGTTCTTCCTCTGACTGCCCAACCAGCCTCTGCCCTTTGTCAGCCTCCTCCACAACCTCCACTCCCTGTCAGCTGTTCCTCCTCTCCCTCAGAGTCTGACTCTACCAAGGGAATGACACATAGGATCTAGAACCACAGTCATACTAGATCCTGAATCTTATTTAGGCAAGCATAGCTAATCACTTATAAGAGCTTTTTCTGCAACAGCAGGGAGGTTGGAAGCATCAGTTTGCTGGACAGATCCAAATTCTTGCAAAAAACAAATTTCCCAATGTTTTCTATGCAATGAAGTACATTGAAGTCCTTCTCAGTTAGTGTTGCAATAAGTCTGTCCTTCTTTAAGGTTACACTTAGAGCTTTTTTGGTTTATGGCAGAGGGGAACCTCCAGGGCCTTCTACGCCTTCAGAGAAGGCCTTAAAAAAATCTGGACCAAAAAATATAAGTATTAAATTATTATATATAATCTATCTAATTTAATTTAATACAATACATTTAATACATTTTCTCTAATCTATGTTCTAAAGTTAAGTTTACTGTCAAGTTCACATCAGCAATGAAAGGGTTACTGTCCTGAAACATATTATCCAATCAGAATCTTCCATCTCTATCAAAGCCCGGTTACCTGGCTCATTAATTGGTTAGGACTTCATGAATCCAGGGGAAGGCCAAGCTATGTGTTTTGGTTTGGAGAGTGATGGGAAAACTGACCAATCACAGTTTGATTTTAAGTGGGCGGGACAAAAACAAAAGATCATAGGCCTGGTTTATGGGAACCCAAATGGAACCCTTTGGGGATAGTCCCAATTCTTAAAATATGCTGTGGAAGTCACTTGTACTAGTCAAATGGTTGGAATGCAAGTTCCAGGCAGCTGCAGGAAATAAAGCTGGTGGGAACTGTAACCCACCACAGTAGGAGGGCAGAATGAGTCAATCCCTGGGATAGAAGCAAATGCATGTAACCCATCTCTGCTGGATGCCACTGGAAAGAGATGCATCCATGGGCTTCAATACCTTTGGTGGGTTTTTGTTTTTTTAAAAATAAGGAAACAAATTGTAGGAAACAAATCAGACTGGTGACTATATCTTCTATATTTTAAAATTTTCTTACTTTTTTTTTTTTTTTCTGTTCTGCAGCGACTGCCTAACAATGGGAAATCGTCTAATTCTGTCCCCTACAGGTGGCCTGGTTCAGTTCCCCAAAAAGCTTTCCATGTACCATCTCTCTTTGCTTCCCAAGTACAAGCTGTTCCCTATGCTGCTTATGGTCCTCAATATTATGCTGGTGCCCCACTTCCCCCTGGACAATCTGCCAATGTTCCCTTTACACAACGTGCCACTGGTGTGCTTCAACAAGCTCCCTCTGGTTCCTTTTCAAAACCTGGCCCTACACTAATTTCATCCAGTGTTCAGCCCTCTGGTACACCTGGATTGCCTTTGTCTACATCTGAGGAACTTGGTAAAGCTTCACAACCCCATACGTCTCCTTCACATTCACTGAATGAGAAAAACTCTCAGTCACAATTGGCTTCTGAATTTGGAGCACCTGGTAAAGCTTCATAACCCCCCTTTTCTCCCAATAAGAAAAGCTCTCAGTCAGGATGGGCTTCTAAATTGGGAGCACCTGGTAAAGCTTCACAACCCCCCTTTTCTCCCAATAAGAAAAGCTCTCAGTCACGATTGGCTTCTGAATTGGGAGCACCTGGTAAAGCTTCACAACCCCCCTTTTCTCCCAATAAGAAAAGCTCTCAGTCAGGATGGGCTTCTGAATTTGGAGCACCTGGTAAAGCTTCACAACGCCCCTTTTCTCCCAATAAGAAAAGCTCTCAGTCAGGATGGGCTTCTGAATTTGGAGCACCTGGTAAACTTCACAACGCCCCTTTTCTCCCAATAAAAAAAGCTCTCAGTCAGGATGGGCTTCTAAATTGGGAGCACCTGGTAAAGCTTCACAACCCCCCTTTTCTCCCAATAAGAAAAGCTCTCAGTCACGATTGGCTTCTGAATTTGGAGCACCTGGTTATGCTTCACAACCCCACTTGTCTCCTTCACATTCACACAATGAGAAAAACTCTTTTTCACAGTTGCTTTCTTCTGAATCTGGAGCACCTGGTAATTCTTCACAACCCCGCTTTTCTGCCTCATTTTCATCCTATGCTCAGCCCTCTGGTACAGCTGCATCTGGAACACCTGCTAACAATGGCCAAATCCTCATGCTCCAAAAGTCTAGTAAGTATGAAAGTGTACTGTTTATGAAGGTTTTGTTGTCGTTTGTCAACTGCCAGAGAAGATGGCTGTAGAGTCAGATGAGTCAGATGAAATGGATGGGATGCCTGGGTTACCATTCAGAAGACTTCCTGAAAAGCAGCAGGTCTCAGTACCAGATGTTGAGCAGGGCCCATCTACTAATGCTCAGGTGGAAAGACAGCTGTTTTGGGGTCCTGAATTGAGTGAGGGGGAGGAACAGCTGGGCCCTGTCCTAGATGTATGTGTGTGCAGAGAGGAGAGGACAGGACTGAAGGCCAGCTATCTAGGAAAAGGAGTTGTTAACAAACCTCTCTCTGGCTAGGATATAAGGAGGAGGGGTGTGGGAGGCATGGTTGTCAGAGGTAACAGTTCATGCTCCAGAAGAGTTCCCTCAGGTTCCCTCATCCAAAGGCTGCTCTGCAGAATATTTTATGGATGAATCAATTCAGCAAGTATTGGAATACAATTACAATTATTTATTATTATTTACAATTATTTACCATCGTGTTTTTTAAGCAATTAATACTAATTCCTAGTAACACCCACCATAGAATGAACAGTCCAATCATTTAGCACTAAATTACTTAATTACATTTCTGTTTTTTATTTTTATAGGTAATATAATCAAAGTATGAAGATGTACCCCAGTGAGTATGACAGAAACACTTTGTTTTAACACAGATGCACAGTATGCAGATTTCTCCTGGGACTTTATAACAACTTGCTCTCAAATACGTAGATCAGGGGTCCCCAACACCTGGGCTGTGGGCCAGCAATGGTCCACAGCCCTCCAGGAACCCTCCAGTCTATGGAAAAACTCCCCTCCATAGAACCAGTCCAAAATGTTTGGGGGTCCAACACCTGGGCTGTAGGCCAGCAATAGACCATAGCTCTCCAGGAACCCTACAGTCCATGGAAAAACTCCCCTCCATAGAACTGGTTCAAAACATTTGGGGGCCCTTGATGTAGATCCGTGATGGTAAACCTCTGGCACGTGTGCCAGAGATGGCACACAAAGCCATCTCTGGGCACACAAGCCGTTACCCCAGTGTGCACTTCCCACTGGCCACCTGTTCTTCAGGTCTCTGACACATGCGGGAGGGTGAGGCATGTGCGGGAGGTTGTGCGTGCATGCATGGGTGATGTGTGGGGGTCATGTTGCATGCACAGGTGTGGGGCACATACATCGGGCGCATAGGTTGCATTTTGTGTGTGTGCATGGGCTTTAGGCACTTGGTGTCAAAAAGGTTACCCATCACTGATGTAGATTATTGGAATCAATGTCATTGAGGATAAGAGGAGGTTGAAGGCAAAAGTCTGAAAAATTAGTTGCCTAAATATGCCTTTTAATGCCAATATTTCACTTTCACTTCTCCCCCCCCCCTTTTTTTTTTAATAGATTCACCAACTGCATTTGTCCAGAATAAAATCCACAGACCCAACACTTTCTCTTTCTGGCTTCCATAATTTCTTCCTAATGTTACACCAAAGGGAAAATGCTACTTTCTTCTGATAAGGGCTCCAGGAATGTTTCTTTTTGTTGATTTGAGGACACTTTTTTCTTAATTGGGAACACTGGTTAATGCTGGTTTTCTCTGAAAAAAATAAATTTGCAAATAAATATGTTCAGAATTAAAATGGAACGTTTTCTTTATCATTGTGCTGTGGAAATTATCATTTTTCCCAATATTCTAATGAAGTTTAGGCCACATCAATGTTTAGTTGATTCTAGTAAATAAAAATATGGTCAAAAGCCATTATCTGAGCATAGTTTGAGCTTAATATCACAAGCATATTATACCATGGTTCTGTTATTTTTCTGCAAATAATTGTCTCTTATAGGCTGAAGAGATGTCTAGGGATATTCTCAACACTACCTTGAACTACTTAATAAGATTCAGATTATAAAGTTCTGTTTCCTTTGATCTCAGAAATGAATAATTACATTCTTATTTGATGTCCGTTGTTCATTCTTGACTCATAGGTCAAGAAAAATCTATGTACCCTATCAGTCATAGGAGAAGAAGATATGCCTTGAGTTTTACAGTGTCCTTTTACTGAATAACAATAAATCAGTGTTTCATAATCTAACTCCAGTTTTCATGAAAATATAGCCTCACCTTTGTAGATATTTGTGACACTTTCGATATTTCAAAAAGTCTTCTTTCCATCCATCCATGATCCCAAACACCTGGGATATTGGTGAGTCCGCATGGGACTTAGAAATAAGATCTGGCAATCTTGGAAGATTAAAATAGTTGGTTCATTCGGTGCCCATCCCATTGCTCCAAAATGCAGTCAATCCACACACTTCATGTGTGAGTTTGAATCATTAATGGGGTACAATAGCAAAAGCAACAGCAATAGCACTTAGATATATACATGCTTTCCCATAGCAATAGCATTTAGACTTATATACCACTTCACAGTGCTTTACAGCCCTCTCTAAGCCATTTACAAAGTCAGCATATTGCCCCAACAATATGGGTCCTCCTTTTACCCATCTCAGAAGAATGGAAGGAAAGCTGAGTCAACCATGAGCCTGGTGAGATTCAAACTGCCAAATTGCAGGCAGTCAGCAGTCAGCAGAAGTAGCCTGCAGTACTGCACTCTAACCACTGCACCACTGTGGCTCATTGTTAGGAATATGAGTCACCTAACAGCTATTTGGTTAGAAATATATAAACCAGGATAAACATTTTAATACTGTCTCTTTAAGGGAATGCAAGAGCATGCAATTGGGTGTGGTTTCTCAAACAGCCATAAGATGGAACCAGAAACCTGGTTTGTCTTAATCTGAGTCTCAGAAGAGAGTGTGAGTGTATCTTTGTTTTCCTTCTGTTGGAAAGTATTGCTGTTCCTTCATTTCTTCTAATTGACTGATATTACTGGATTTAATGTAAGTCTGATACTGAACTGTTTTTGACACTGGAATTTGATATTTGGATTATCCCTGGATGAAAACTGACTGATTTTACCTGTGAATGACTTTGGACTGCCTATTTTTTGGACTTTGCTTAATGTTTCTGGAAGTAAAAACCTACATTTACGGTACAGTGTATCTGTGTACTATGTGTGCATTATTCAAACACTTCTCTCAAATACGTCTCAAACAGTCTGGGTCCTCATTTTACCAACCTTGGAAGGATGGAAGGATGAGTCAACCTTGAACCACGTCAGGATCGAACTCTAGGCTTTGGGCAAAGTTTGCCTGCAATACATCTTTCTCACCACAATAAACCTGATTTGTATTCTGCACTGAAACATAAAGATGTTCTATAGATCAGATATGCCTGATAACAAAATAAAAGACCTGAAGTGAAAGAAAAGTTTTTGCTGTCTATGGGAAACAGGTCCCATAGAGATTTCCTTTGTGCTATACTTCCCTTTTCAATTGTCTTTTTGATCTCCAGCCAAATAAACACTGGGAAAGCATCATAAAATAAACATTCATGAAATAAATAGTTCCAGAGTGTCATAGTAAAAAAAGGCAAAAATAAGTAAAACCAAAGAGTCTATGGCTGTTCAATTAATAACTATATAGTGCCTTCATTCTGAAATCACATTGAGACATCATGCTATTTGATCATCTTTTTGTTGCAATTTAAAAGATCTGTGAGTTAATCCCTGACATTTCAATATAATGATTTAATGATCTACCTCTACTGAAAATTTCATCCTATTTAGATTTCACATTTTAAAGGAACATAGTTCTAAAATTGTACACCAATTCCTTTGAAATTTTGTATGATATACCTTCTCACAGGGAAGCATTTTGCCTTCAAATGGTATCCTTTTCAATTATGGACAGCCCAGAAAACAAACAAACAGATTATACAAAAAAAAAATCAAGCCAAAGTTCTCACTTAAGACACAAATTATTAGGCTTAAATTATTCTATCTGAGGCACATGTGAAGACCACTCTCTAATGCAAGGCTCTTCAAATTTGGCAAGTTAAGATTTGTGGACCAACTCCCAGAATTCCTGAGCTAATATGACTGGAGGAGGAATTCTGAAGACTTCTGAAGTCCACAAGTCTTAAAGCTGTCAAGTTTGAAGACCCCCTGCTCTAATGGAAGGAATCATGAAAGGAAAGAATTGGAATAACAAAGTTGGAAGGGTCCTTGGGGATCTTCTAGTCTGACCCCCTGCTTAGGCAGGAAATCCTATAGCATTTCAGACAAATGGTTGTCCAATCTCTTTTTAAAAACTTCCAGTATTGGGAGCATTTATAACTTCTGGAAGCACTTTCCACTGATTAATTGTTCCACTGATTAATTGTTCCACTGATTAATTGTTCTAGCTGTCAGGAAATTTCTTTTTAGTTCTAAGTTGCTTCTCTCTTTGATTAGTTCCCATCCATTGCTTCTTGTCTTACCCTCAGGATGGGTAAAAATCAATTACGTATTCTCTTTTGGCCAAATATTTCACATTCACACATTTTTTTCTAGATCTACCAAATACATTTGTGAGGAAAAAATCCAGAGCCATCTCCCATACTTTCTCTTTCCAGCTTCCATAATTTCTTCCTAACCAAGGTTCAAACTTCAAATGTCTTCAAAGGGTTCCAGCAATTATACTTCTTTCTGTTGGTTTGGGGACATTTTCTCTTAATTGTGAACATTGGTGACTGCAAAAATAAACATTTAGAAATAAATGTGTGCAGCATTATCACAAGACTGTTGTCTTTATCATTGTGATCTGAACAGTATCAATTTTCCAATATCTAATGTTCAGGCTTGGTTGATTCTGATAAATGAAAACATGATTACAAACCCATCATCCAAATGTACTTTGAGCTTAATGCCACAAACATATTCATCCCATATTTCCATATTTCAGTTACTTTTCCGCACAGCTGAAGTCCACGCATCTTGAAGGGTTGAGAAACATTGATTTATAGGCACTTATCTTTTTTAAAGGGAGAATCCAAACAGAAAATAATGAAAACATTCTCCTCCAATTTTTATTTTCCCCCCAATGATTCCACAAGATTTTGAAGTACCTTCAATCCAAGAAAATCTCTGCATTTGGAAAGGAGTATATTTATTCTTCCACCAGCATCACTTCCTTTTTGAACCTTGTTTGTCCAAAGTTTGTTCCATGTAGTCCATACCACAGGTGCTATTTTTGCATTCTCTCAAACAAAGCCAGTAAGAAGTAAAACGGTTAAAAAAAAAGTCACTCAGAAATTCTGTCTCATAATAATCTACCTCCACTGCAAATTCCTCTTTAGGTTTAACATTGTGAAGGAACGTTGTTCTAAAATTGTACATCAATTCCTTTAAATTTGGCATGCTTTATAAATCTTTCACAGAGGTAATTTTGCTTTAAATGGTATCCTTTTTAATTACTAAAAATAAAAAAAGAATGTTTGAGTGGAATTTAGTTAACCAAATCTATACCATAGTACAGAGATAGGGGTGCCTGCAAGCAGAGGGTTGATAATTTCTAGAGAGCTAACTCAAGAAACTAGGTACAAAAGCCAGGCTTACCACTGACCGAGAACATAGTGAAATGGTGGATATGTGCAGAGGTGGTTCTGACCAGTTCTGGACAACTGGTAGTGGAAATTTTGAGTAGTTTGGAGAACCGGCAAATACCGCCTCTGACTGGCCCTGCCACCATCTATTCTCTGCCTCCCGAGTCCCAACTTATTGGCTAAGTCTTCTTTTGTTGCCCTGCATAGGAGAACGGAGCTGTAAAGCAGGTTAGTGGGGTGGGGAAGGAATGGGATTTTTCAGTAACCTTCCCCCTGGAGTGGGGTTGGAATTGAGATGTTACAGTATCCTTCCCCTGCCACCCCCACAAAGCCACACCATATCACGCCATACCACGCCTGCCAAGCCATGCCCAGAGAATCGGTAGTAAATTTTTTTGAACACCACCACTGTCTCTGTGCCTGATAACGTCAATCAATAGTATATGATGAACAAGCATTCAAGAGATCTAAAACCCCTGTCACACTGCACCAATGGATGCAAAGAGGATGTAAAACGGACAAAAAAGCTTGCCATCCATTGGTTAACGCGATGTATCCGTTCTGTACTCACTGCCTCCGTTTTGCTTCCTCTCTATCCACCCAGCATCCGTTTATGGATGTTTCATCCGCTCAGAAAGTTTTGAGTTGCTCAAAACTTTTGCGCGGAAAATGCATCCAATTCATTCATTCTGCATCCACTACGCATCCACTAGGCATCCGTTCCACATCCGCGCAACTCGCATTCGCTCAGACGCAGGGAGGAAGCGGAACGGAAGCGGAACGGATGCAGAACGGATGCAGCACGGAAACAAAGCGTTTAAAACGGAAAAAACCTTCGCAGAGGGGACCTATCTCGGATATTAAGGATGTCTAGAGGATGCCTAGAGGATGCAAAGGGACACCTATACTGCCAATAAAAAGGGGGAGCAACTCATCTGGATCTCACTTTCAGAACAGCAGCCCTGCGGTGCAGACCTCTGCAGCCTTCATCTGACTCTTCTTCCACAGTCATGTCCACTGTGGATCATAACAAAGTCCTTTTGGCAGCCATCGATGGCAAGCATGTGGCCTGCAAAGCGCCAGCCAACTCAGGGTCCTCTTATCATAACTACAAGGGCTTCTTCAGCATCATCATCAAGCACAGCAAGCCTCAGCCATCTGCTGCCAGCCCTGGCAAGAGGGACAGGGCTACCATCCCGCCCCCTGGCCCTCACTCTGGTTCTGCTGGGGCTTCTGCAGCACAGGCTCGCTCTTCTGGGGCTGGCGCTTCTGCTGCTTCTGCTTTTGGAGGAGCTGACGACAAGCACTCCAGCACCAGCCACCTCCACAGCACCTGCACCCTTCACCCCTGAGACTGAGCGACCAAGAGGAGTGCCAGAGACTCATTTTTGTCTTATAGCTTCTTGTTAAAAAAATCTATTTTTGATTCACACACTTCCTTCATTTCTTTTTTTTAATAAAGTCTTGCTGGAAACTTTTAGAAATGGTTTAAGCCTTTGCATGCTTGTGGGATGGGTTAAGATAGCTGTGGGATGGGTTGAGATAGCTGTGGGATGGGCAGGGATACCTGTGGGATGGGTAATAGCTGTGGGATAGATAAACCTCCAGTACAAGCATAGTGGGACTGGATGGTCCACCCTCCCAGGTGCCACACCTATGGCCCTTTATTGTCAATAACAATGTAATAATTATCCACACATGTCAACATAAACACAACTCTTTATTAAATGCCCTGTTCATTGTAGGCCCATCCAACATACATGGCCCAATCTCATCCGTGTGATGAGACAGCCTCAAGGAAGCATCCATTAATCATCTATCATCCTGTCTTGCCACTCCACTGCTCCAGCTGGGGAGTTGCACCAGTGTTTCAGGAGGTTGCGCTGCTTCTTCCCTTCACGTGAGGCTCTGTTGGGGCCTTGCACATCCTCAGTGTCAATCAGGTTTCGCCCTTGCCTCCATTCCCCAGGCTCCATGTCCCCATTGCCTTGCTGGAGGTCCACAAGCCTGTTCTGCAAGACTGGGTAGCGGGTGCGCATGAAATTGTGCAGGATGCAGCAAGCTTCCATGATCCTCCTCACGGTCTCTGGGTGATGCTGCATGGTGGTGAGAAGTACCTGGAACCTGTTGGCCAGGATGCCAAAGGCGTTGTCCACCACCCGCCTTGCCCTGGACAGCCTGTAGTTGAAGATCCTCTCTTTACGGGTGAAGCGTGTGGAGGTGTAGGGCTTCATGAGGTAGGTTGTGAGGGAGAAGGCGTCATCCCCCACGATGAAGTAGGGCACATCTTGCGTGTCGTTGGGCAGGGGGTCTGGATCTGGGAAGCCCACGATGAGGTTGCGTTCCAGCCCCTCCTTGAGGACACTGGTGTTGTATACCTGGGCATCTGAAGATGAACCGTTGCCTGAAGCATCGATGTACATGAACATCTAGTCAGCATTGACCATGGCAAAGAGGATGATGCTGAAGAAGCCCTTGGAGTTGAAATAAGTGGACCCTGAGTTGGCTGGAGCTTTGCAGGCCACGTGCTTGCCATCGATGGCTCCAACAGTGTGGGGGAAGTTCCACTCCTGATACCACTGCTCTGCAACTTTCTTCCATCCTTCTTCAGTGGAGGGGTACTAGAGGAGCTCCTCCTTGTATTCTTCGATGATGGCCTGCACCACTTCTCTGACCACAATGCTGATGGTGTTGGGTGGCACCCTCCAGCCGTACTGCATGCTCCTGTAGGTGGTCCCGGAGGCCAGGTGGCGCAGAGTGAGTGCCACCTTGAGCCCAGGTTCCAGGCTGGGCCGGAAGCTGGTGTTTGCCTTGGTCAACCTGGGTGTCAGCCGCTGCACAACTTTGTCAAACATGGCTGGATATAGCGGATATAGTGGATGCGTAACGGATGAAGAACGGATGCGTAGCGGATGCGTAGCGGATGCAGAACGGACGCATTGGATACATTTTCCGTGCAAAAGTTTTGGGCAGCCCAAAACTTTCTGAGTGGATGAAACGTCAATAAACGGATGCTGGACGGATAGGGAGGAAGCCAAACGGAGGCAGTGAGTACATCACGTTTTCCAACGGATGGCAAGCTTTTTTGTCCATTTTACATCCTCTTTGCCTCCGTTGGTTCAGTGTGACATGGGCTTTAAGTAAATATAATTTTAGTTTCGGAGATTGCAAGATGTCTGTTTCTTCTTTTACAACTATACATGGAATTTGTATTTTTAGAATAGTTTAATATATATATAAAATTATTCATACTATGATTCAGATATTTAGAACAGGTACATGAAAACTGACAAAAAATTCCCCCCTCAAATCTCCCCTCCCTTAGAGTGAAAATAAATCATAGGCACTAATATAATATAATCAAAAGATGGGACAAAGATAAGATAATTGAAGGATAAGGCCTACCAGGAAAAATGTTTTAAACCACAAATGGCTTTCAGAATCTCTCCACTTTGCTTGCCATCAGATAAATTTGGTGACATTTCATCAATATTTTCTTGCAAGTCAAGTTCATTATCAGAAAAATAATATAAAGCCTTGATGAATGTTTCAGTTGGCATTAGATCCTTCCATTGATACATTAATCCTTCTGACCTTTCCCAACTGATAAGATAATTTAAAAGCATTATCAATTGCAGCTTTCAGTTTGGGCAGTCTGGCTTGTACTGATATATCAATAAAGATCCACCCTTAACCCACCCATTCATATTTAGGACGCTTTCTCAGTTGAGGAAGGAAACCTCAAGCTGAGAAAAATGAAGCTGTTCTTTGTGGGTGCAGCCTTGTTGATTTCTGTGCTCAGCACAGATGCTCAGGTGAGATGAAACCTGCATTTTAGGAAAGGTAACATGAGAGAAGGGAGAGAAACCCGTGTGGCTCAAACTCTGTGGGTTTATTCCAAACTAAACAGGTCACTCTTGGGTTCTACTGAAATCCTAGATATAATAAATATAGTTGTGTAATGCTATATGGAAGATATCTTGTTTGAACCCTGTTCAAAAGGGAATTGCAAGAAACTGCAAGTAGATCAATAGATACCACCTTGGTGGGAAGGTAACAGCAATTCTGTGCACCTTAGCAAATAGTCATGCTGGCCAGATGACCACAGAAGTGTATATGGACATCACTGGCTCCTTTAGCTAAGAAACAGAGATGACCACTAGCCCTTAGAGTTGGTCACACCTGGACAAGGGAAACCTTTACTTTATTACATTTCATAATGGTTTTAGTGTTAACAGGATAAAACAAGATAACATAATGGGTGACTATTATTCTTTTCCCTACAGCATTATATTTCAGATCTTCCACCTCCAGTAAGTGAAATAATTTCTTGTTTTAATATTTTGATATTTCTGACAGCTCTCAGAACTCAAGCTGGGAAATGAGATCACAAAATCACAAAGGGGCAGCCAGTTGGTCAAATCTGATCCATCTTCTGACATGACATAAACAAGCTTCATACCTTGCTCACCCAAAGATCTATCATGGTCCGAACTGATCCCAAGGGAAATCATTAGTTTCAGAACTTTAGTTTCCCATATAAATGTCACTAAAGACAAGCATTTGGGGGTTCCTCTGAATCCCTTCACAGAAACTTCCTTTTCTTTGTTGGAGAAAAAACAGATTTGTCAATGTATTTTTGAATTTCTGCAGGGTATCCTGGGTCTCAGGACTATAGTGTTTCTACAAACTATGATCCACAGTACCCTGAACCTTTAAATAGAGTGTGATCAAAGTTTCCCTTCTTTTTACAGACACTGTTTGTGCAATATGCATAAAAAAATAGATGGAGCTTTGTTTACCATACCCAAAATATTGACATACCTTGAAGATACAGTAGCTTGGATCACAATGTTTCTCTCGATACAAAGCAACCTCCTTTGAGAACATTTTGCTTTTTTAAAGCAGCCTTGTTTAGTATTCAAAAATTCCTGTTTCTACTCTCCATCTTTCTACTGTAGAATTATTACATCTAACATAACTTAAATATCAGAAGATTTGCAGGCATGAATATAATGCACACAGACATAAATATGCATATACACGTACACCCAGGTGTATGCTTATGTGAGTGAGAATGCATGTTTGCACTTACACCATTTAGATATTTATTAATGCTACTATCAAGAAATAAATCTGTGTTTTTCTTCATTCTGCAGTGGTTTCCTAGATCCTTTGGCCCATCAGTGAGTATAACCTTTGCCTGCTTATACTATACCCATTTGAGAAATCCACTCCCGACCCAAAAAACTGGTCCTGAAGATTTTAGGGTGCCATTTACTCCCAAATCTGGGGTAGAAGAATAGCCCTGGGGGGTCTTTATCTTTTTCCATTCAGGTCTATATATGGCTATTTTATTTATTTAATGTATATGCTAGCCATCTCACACTTAAAAGCAACTTGACTTATCTAGTTTATTATATAGCTGAATTATTAAAAAAAGATCTGAGGGTCTAAATATTACGCACAGATACACCCGTGAATGTATAAGCTTATATGGGAAAGAGAATGAAAGTTTGCATTTTATACATTTAAGGGTATATTAAAACTATTTCATCAAGAAAGCCATTTTGTTCTTTTTGCAGTGGCCTTTTAGACACTTTGGCTCAGGAGTGAGTATTACCTTTGTCTATATATAAATGCACCTTCCAAACGGACAACTATTTAAAATCACAATTGCCAAAACATCTCGGGGAAACCTTTTCCTGAGCAAGATTGAAACAGCTGGATACAATGATTTGATTTGAGAGTTTCCTGTCTATCCCATACAATGAACGTACATGTATCTGTGGAGCTGAAGAGGTAGAAGATCCAACTCATATATTATTTGATTGCTGTTTGTATAAGGGGCTGAGAGATAAGTACCTTAATCCACATATTAAACATACGACCCAGTGGGAGGACCATATTAAAACAACTTACCTCATGTGTGGCCAGAATCTGAAAATGACATTTAATACAGCAGAGTTTCTGACTAAAATGGCCCAACTGAGATTGGCATAGGTGGGCCTGATTGGGGTAGATTGCAGGAGTGATAAAGAAATATAACTTTATGTCATTTTATTCTTTCTTACATATTTATGTATTCAATTATTGCATTTATTCTATAACTATTGTATTTTACCCTACTCTCATTTTAAATTGTCTATTTCAAATTTTATTGGTAATATGCTTTTGATCCTGTACCTGGATTTGGCCTATAGGCTAATCCAGGATCGGGATTCTACCGGTTTGGCCTAGTTCGGGCAAACCAGTAGCTCTGAGGATCAGTTGTGAGTGAACCTGATTCGCACTGTGCCACACGTCAGCTGTTTAACACAGAGAGATTGCTGGAGGTCAGAAGATCAGAAGCATGTGCTCACCAAACCAGTTTTTACACCAGTTGAATCGCCCCCCTGGGCTAATCAATATATATATATTATATATATATATAATATATATATAATCAATATATATATATATATATATATATATATATATATATATATATATATTCCTATTATTGCCCAATTAATTACCCAATTAAAGAGAACCCTGCCCCAAAGTGCCCAGCCCTGAAAATCATAGGTTCCTATACAGGGTTAGGTGCTCCCAAATCTTGGGTAGATGCCTTGTGAAGCATAGCCTTGTAGATTGGAGTAGGGGACTGAGGGGGTAGAAAGAGACTATTGCAAGACAGGGAAGGAAAGCAGAGAGATATAACAATTCTGCATTGCAGAAGATGGAATAGTTCCTTCCAGTTTAATAGCAACATTGTTTTCTGCAGCATCTATTTAGGAGGAGAAGCATGTTATCCTTCATCTGTTCTTACTCTTGTGGTCCTGATGTTGTGCTAGGCCACAACTGACCACTCACCTTTAGCTGCCCATTCCCCAATTAGAGGTTATAAGCAGTGGTGCGATTCAACCAGTGTAAGAACAAGTGATCATGCACTTTGTGTGCCCGTGTGCACCATTTAAAAAAGCCCTTCTTCAACTATAATAGTTACCTTCTACTGGAGGCCCATAAGTAAAACAGCTGTGCTCCAAAACAAGGAAATAAAGCACAGGAAAGAGCAGGGGCGAGTGGGCAGGGCCAAATGATCACCAGAACTACCAGTTCACCCAAACCAGTAGAATCCCACCCCCTGTTTATAAGATGCTCTTTGCAGGCTTTTTCACTTTTTTTGTTTGCAAAATTGATAAGAAAAAAATTATTTGTCCCCTCACTCTATGTCTTTTGTGTGTATGTGGTGTTTGCCCATAGGATCACTTTAAATCTGAAAAGCTGGTGAGTATCTTATTTTGTTTTTACCCTTTTTAGGTGATTGTTCCCTTTGGAATCTGATTGCTCTGGCATCTCAGATGTGTCCCGTTGCAAAAATTTATCAAGCTTTCTTTTGGAGTAGAAAAAGCTAAACCCAGCCAAACCCAGGTTGCAATCTTTCCTGGACCATTCTCATATCAACATATGAGGTTATAATGTACCTCTTTGCTTCTTCCTTTATTGCCTGGTCCTGTTCCCAAAGATGTAGAGCACATTCGGACGTGTCAAACAATAGAATATAAAAAAGACCCGAGTTGGCTTCTCCAGATCAATCAATATATATCCCATGCTATTTCAATGTTATGAACCCAGGTGGCATGTTCATGTATCAGCACCTTGAATAAGAAACAACATGAATATTGGATGTCAAAAAAAAGGAGGGGGGAGGAGTGGATGGACTTCTCATTTAAAATAATGATCATTATATGACAATGTACCCTAGGAACTGTCAAGATTTTCATTCAAAGAAAAAGATGAAAATTTTAACAGACACAAAACATTATTGTGTGTGTTACCAGACATACCCTCTACCCATGTCCTGCAGCCAACAAAGGGATAAATTTAAAAAACTGGTGCAAAAAACTGTGCAGAGTCCAGATTTTATCTGTTTTTCAATGAAATGCAGGACTTCCTTGCAAGATAGATGATGTTTTAGGGTTCTGCTAGAACATTTAAGGATCAGTTTCAAAGCAGAAGGAGAAGATCAGTGTTGAATAGTGTATAAACAACCAAATTCAATCAATTCAAATGGAAAATTAAAAGTGTTATTATAAGCATACAATACTACATTGCTACATTGTTTTAAAAAGTGTAAGAAAAAAGACCACCAAATATGCAGTAAGAATATTAAAAAAACAACAACAGAGATGAAACAAATAACCTATTAAGAGGATCTCAGAATAAAGATACTTTCTAAATATTGTGTCTTTTCATTTTGCTAGATGCATATGTTGGGTGTAAGTATCTGGAAATATTTATTATCATTTCAATACTTGACAAAAAGTACTTGTTTCAGATCTCCAGTTCGTATCAAACATCCTCTTTCCTCTGGCAGCCAAGTCTGCCTGAGAAAATGACATTCATTTGCACATTAAACAGGTTTGCTATTCAAATTAGTTAAAGTAATTAGTTAAAGTAATTGGTAGTCTTCTACATGATTTGGGTGTCTCTCATCATCTTTCACTGCGCCTTGGTGGTGCAGTGGTTAGAGTGCTGTACTGCAGGTCACTTCTGCTGCCTGCCGGCTGCCTGCAGTTTGACAGGTCAAACCCCACCAGGCTAAAGGTTGACTCAGCCTTCCACCCTTCTGAGGTGGGTAAAATGAGGACCCAGATTGTTGGGGACAATAGGCTGACTCTGTAAACTGCTTAGAGAGGGTTGTAAAGCACTGTGAAGAGGCATATAAGTCTAAGTGCTATTGCTATCATATAGAAACTAAATTCTGTACTATAACATATGAAGTCCAGTGAATGACTTTCAGCATGTTGAATTTATCTTAAAACTAAATTAAGACTTTGCAGCAGTTTTAATGCCACTGTCTTTGTTCTATATTATTTTTATTTATTAACATTTATTCATCTTTTTCATTCATTCCAGCAGAGTGGATAGTTGAGCAGATGAGATATAACAGAGAGATTCATGCTCAGATCTGAATATTTTTTTCCCCTCTTGTCTGTTACCTTAGCTTACCAAACGATTTATTCCTGAGGTTTAATTTCCATCCCCACGCCAAGTTGAGGAAACATTGGCCAAATTCATGGATAGTATTAAGTGTTAAAATGCAGCTGGTATGAAATATGATAGCCACATTTTTGGCTTTGTAATATAGTCATATAAAACCCACCATGATTTAAAATAACAATGGCCCAATATTAAGCTAAACAGTGTTGGACCTGCTTAGAATTTGGATGGGTGAAGATCGGGGAATATCCTAGATATGTTTTAGACTGGAAAGCCACTCACTCCACAAGACCAAACAAACTCTGTAATTCTTCAATGGAAGTGTCATTTGACCCAAGAACAACATTTTTATTAATTCCTGGAGGCAAAAAGGGAGTCTTAGTAGTAGAAATAATGGATTCATTTCTCCAATTTGTAGGACAGGTGAAGGAGAATGCAATGCAAAGTAACTCTTGATGTTTTTTCTTCCTTCTATTAGAAATTAATTAAAATCTGCAGAAAAATCTTTGATCAGGAGAGGCATTGGGTAAGCTTCATGGGGGAAAAATATGAATATATTCATTCTGAGGGTTGGTTTGGCTAGATGAACACTGAAGAGCTTTTCAGTGAAGAACAATTAACAGCTATATTCATAAACTTGGAAGCCTTGTGGTGGTTTTTTTTTATTCAGGAAGAAAAGAAAAAGGCACACAGTTCTAGGAACAGCCAACATGGCTAGGCTCCTAAGAGAAACTTTAGAGTACTCATTCAGCAACATCTGGGGCAGTGGTGAGATTCAAATATTTTTAAACCAGTTCTGTGGGCATGGCTTGTTGGGTGTGTCATGGTTTGTTGGGTGTGGCAGGGGAAGGATACTGTAAAAATCCCCATTCCCTTCTCACCCCAATAACCTGCTTTCTAGCTCCGTTGTCCTGGGCAGGGCAACCAAAGAAGACCCAGCTAATCAGCTGGGACTTGAGAGACAGAGAATAGATGGGGGCAGGGCCGTTCAGAAGTGGTATTTGCCGCTTGTCTGAACTACTCAAAATTTCTGCTACCGGTTCTCCAGAACTGGTCAGAACCTGCTGAATAACCACCTCTGGTCCAGAGGCAAGATGATAGACATGACACCACAGATCTCTAGTTCTTCCTGTCCTCACAACACATTTGTATCTGCCACCCAGGGATGGGATTTAGCTGGTACGGACTGGTTTGGGTGAACCAGTAGTTTCGGCGATCAGTTGGCCCCACCCACCCACTTCTACACTAGTCTGTCCTATATTTCCTTTGTTTGAAGCCCAGCTGATAGGCGTGGCAGAGCGGATTGCCACGCCTCAGCTGTTTTCAGCTGAGGCTGCAGTAGAAGTTAAGTTTTAGAGCTGTTTTCAAATGCACCGCGTGCGAAGCGCTCACCAAACCAGTTGTTACCATGGTTGAATCCCACTACTGCTGCTACTATTGAATCCCACTACTACTTGAATCCCAAGTTACCATGGTTGAATCCCACTACTACTGCCACTATTAAGATAAAGAAGCCTCATTAAGGTGGTGAACCAGGAAAAGCAAGAATGGACAGCAAGTCCTCACCATTCTGCCCCCTGGAATAGCTGCTTCACTTTGTCAAAAATGAGAAGCTCTCTAAGCCAAATAGAATAGTTAAATGCAGTTTTTATTGCCATAGGAAGCCCTCAGATACACCAGGGTGGTATATTTCCCCTCTTCCCTTAACTGTTTTGTTTGACTTCTTCATCAGACCCTAGCTACAGTTCTCCGTAGGTTCTAGAACCACAGGCATTCTGGATCTTGAACCTTGTTTAACCAAACACAGCTAATCACTCATAACACTGCATTGGAATTTTCTTTCTGTGCAGGGAGGTTGGAAGTGTTTATTTGCTGGAGGGAAACAGATTTGTTGGGGAAAGCTGGAGGTCCATATCTGTTTCTCTCAACAGCCCCCAAATCCAAACTCTTGCAGAGAATTTAATTTGTCAACTCCTTCTATGCAGCCAGCTTTCTGCTCTGTGCACAAGTCCATCCAAGTTAGTCCTGTAATAACTTTGCCACCTTTTAAAATTACACTTAGCTGTTTATTGTTCACAGGAGCCCAGAAGGAATCCTTTGAAAATGATCCCGATTTTTAAAATATGCTGCAGAAATCCTATGAACCTGGTAAATATCTCGGGTGCAAGTTTTAGGCAGCTCCAGGATGTAATAAATGCTGCTGGGAACTGTAAGCCACCACAGCAGCAGGGCAGAAAAAGTCACATCCTGGGACTGAGTGAAAACTCCTGTCACCCATCTCTGCAGGACAGCTTCTGGGAGGAGATACATCCATAGCTTCATTATGGCTGATGGGATATATTTTTTTTTAATGTCGATTGTTGGAAACTTCCTCTATTTTGATTTTTTCTGTTCTGATTGTTTTGTTCTGCAGGATCGTCAACCTTTCCTACCCATCTATGGCTATCTTGGTTTTCCACAAGGTTACTCTTTTTATCCCCAAGGCTTCCCATTTTACTCTCAAGGCTACTCTGAAGTAGGTACTGCTCAGCAATCTTTACCTGTTGCCACACAACCATTTGGGTCTGTTGTCCCTCATTACTATCCACCACAACCCCTTCTATTTATCCTGGAATAGCTTCACCTGACTAACTTGTTGTCACGGACCTGTCACGGTGTGAAAGTGTGACAAGTCCTCTTGAAGGCTTATTTGTTTGAAGGTGGGATAAGTTGTCCTTTCCCTATACTCACAGAGGTCAAATATGGCAAAATGTGAATTGTTGTTGTTTTTCTAAATTGTTATAATTGTATCCTGGCTATAATGACCAGGAAAGTGAAGTAAGCTGTCTTCGTTGCCCTGCATCTTGCTTAAGTTTTAAAGGGTTCCTGTTTTATGGATAAAACTCTCCAACCTATCCTATTTTAAATTTTGCACAAGCAGATATGAGCGGTATAACTAAAAGAAATTTTGCTGCTCTAGAAAAGCAATGCTCAGTCTTGGCAATTTTAAGATGTATGGACTTCAACCCCCAGAATTCCCCAGCTACAAAGACAGCTGGGGAATTCTGGGAGTAGAGATCCACATATCTTAACAGTTGCCAAGATGAGAAACATTGCTCTGGAAAGATCATAGATATAAATGTTACAGTGATTTGGGTTATCCAGCTCCCCTCTTCTTGTATTTTGTAATTATAACCATTTTTTGACCTCTTCATTGGACCACAGTTCCATAGGATCTAGAACGACAATCATACTTGATTCTGAATCTTGTTATCCAAACACAATTAATAATTCATAAGAGCTTTTCTTGCCAGAGGAGGGAGGTTGGAAGAGTCTGTTGGCTGGAAGGAAGTTGGGGAAGGTTGGAGATGCAGATCTGTCTCCCTTGACAGTCCCAAAATCCAAACTCTTTCACAGGACTAAATATCCCAATGTTTCCCTGCATTCAGTTGCTTGCAATTAAATGGATTTTAACTCTTTCAGGGTTAGTGTTGTGATAAGCATGTCCCTCTTTAAGGCTACATTTAGTGATTCATTGTTTACAGGAGCCGAGATGGAATCGTTTGGTGATAGTCCTGACTCTTAGAATATGCTGTGGAAGTCACTTGTATTAGTCAAATGTTTGGAATGCAAGTTCCAGCAGCTCCAGGAAATAATACTGGTGGGAACTGTAATCCACCACTGTTGCAGGGCAGAAAGAGAGATGTTCTGGGATAGGGGAAAATTCATGTAACATGTCTTTGTTGGACAGGAGATATATCCACAGGCTTCAATATGGTTGGTGGGTTTCTTTTAGAATAGATTAAAATATTTTATTTGGCTAAGTGTACTTAGATACACAAGTGTCTAATCAGTTTTAATGAGGATTACAGGAAAAAAAGGACATAAGTGATTATATCTTGGGTTTCTGTTCCATGTTCTTTTGTCCTGCAGCAACAATCTAACTATTGGAATCCATCTAATCCTGTCATGAATAGCTACCTTAATTTAGTTCTCCCAGAATCTTTCCCTGGACAACCTTTGTCTCCTGCCCAACCACAAATTGGATATGTTCCCTTTGTTCTTTATAATCCTCAAAATTATGCAGGTGCTACATTGTCTCCCCTGCCAAAATATGTCCTTCCTCCCTTGGTACAATGTGCCCCTTCTACCTTTGCATACTGTGTCCGTCCTGCCCCTCCACCACGTACCCGTCCTGCCCCTCTACCACATGCCCATCCTGCCCCTCCAACACGTGCCCGTCCTGCCCCTCTACCACGTGCCCATCCTGCCCCTCCAACACGTGCCCGTCCTGCCCCTCTACCACGTGCCCATCCTGCCCCTCCAACACGTGCCCATCCTGCCCCTCCAAAACGTGCCCGTCCTGCCCCTCTACCATGTGCCCATCTTGACCCTCCACGTGCCCGTCCTACCTTTCCACCACATGACCATCCTGCCTTAGTTTCCTCTGCTGTTCAGTCTCCTGATACATCTGCATTGCCTGCCTCTGAATCTGCTGCCTCCAAAACACCTGGTAACTTAAACCAAAAGTTTTGAAAGGTCAGGTAAGTATGAAAATGTGCCAATTATTGAAGGGCTATTTCTTTGGAGGTGGGGGAAGAAGGTCTCACAAACTTTACAGCACATTGTGATGGAATGCCCCCTCAGAAGGTGTCTTGGATCCATCCATGAATCATACCATCTCAAGGGCACTACTGTCTACTGATGGCTAAATTAATTTGACATTCAGCCATATGTTTAGTCACTCTGGTAACTGCTGATACATTATTTATTTTTATTCATAATTTTATTCATCACCCATACTGGGTGTTTTTAAAATAATTCACTTCTCTGGGGTTTCAATACCCATTTATATGTTGTTGCTGTGAGTTTTTATGTAATAATGCTGCACTTTGATATGTCACACCAAGTAATAAAAACCTCCCATTTTGGCTTGGCAATAGGATTTCTCATATTTCCACCAGAAATGCAAACATTAAAATACACAGCAGCCAAGAAAGGTGTTACAATCAATGGTTCTTAACACAATCAGGAGACAGGACCCTTCACAGACTCAAGACCCAAGACCGGGCATCTGTCAGAAAGGTTGAATGAATGAGTGAATGAATGAAAGAATTCTTTATTGGCCAAATGTGATTGGGCACACAAGAAATTTTGTCCTCAGTGTACAAAAAAGAAAAGATACATTCATAATAATAGTCATAGGGTACAAATAAGCAATCAAATAATACTAGGAAACAATCAATATAAATTGTAAGGATACAAGCAACAAAGTTACAGTCATATAGTCACAAGTGGGAGGAGATGGATGATAGGAACAATGAGAAGATTAATAGCAATAGTAATGCAGACTTAGTAAATATTTGGTCAGTGTTATGGGAGTTAGTTGTTTAGCAGAGCAACAGCATTAGGCAAAAAATTGTCCTTGTGTCTAGTTGTTCTGGTGTGCAGGGCTCTATAGTGTCATTTTGAGGGTAGGAGTTTGATTTGTTGTATTTTATTGACTGATGTTAGAATCTCCATCTCTTGGCATTGAAAAGATCCTATGATGTTGAATTTCTGGTTAAAGCCTTTTCTGATATGGCAGGTCTCTTTCTTTCTGACAATTCTTCATCAGGAAGACAAAGGCAGGAGGAAAGTGGTTGTATCAGAGCAGAGTTTGAGAGAGAGAGAGAGAGAAGGAAAGAGAGAGAGAAGGAAAGAGAGAAGGGGGGGGGAGAGAGAGAGAGAGAGACTAGTAGGGTATTTGCAAATAGAAAAGTGAATGTTTCCGACTAGCAGGTTTTGCATCACCTGTCACATTATGGAATCAAAAAATTATATATACAAATAAATGTATAGGCATTCTCTAAAGAGAAGCAGTTCCTGTCTATTCTCCTTCAAAACCGAGATAAGAAATATTCCAGGATAATTCCAGATGAATATTTATTTCCTTTTAACAAATCTTTAATGTTTTTAACAATTTTGATCCTGGAATAATCACTTCCTTTTCTTGCTCTGATTCTTCAAAAAAAGCCAGCATAGGAATCCTGGGCAAATATTCCTTTCATACAAATAGCCCTAAACATTTTTGTTTTATCCAAAAACATGTTCTCTCCAAAATAAACATCCTTTCCAACTTTTCACATTAATGTGAATAACAATGAAAATTTTTGATTTTTTTTTTGCAGATACCTCAGAAATCTCCACAGACCAAACCCCAGGTGAGGATTCCTTTGGCCCAGTTTGCATGTTTTATTACTTTAATATATGAATAGCATCTCATTTTTCCTTTCTGGTCTTCAAAAGCCAGTCCAAAATATCCATTTATTAGTTTAACATTTTTTAAATCCAGAGTGCTAAAATCCAAGTAATCAATGGGCTTTATTCTTAGCCTTCTCAGACACCATGTAAGGCTTCATAAGAAATTATTTGCGATGAAAAGATCTTTTAGGGTATGCTGGTAACATCTCTCCTTCTTCTTTTAGGCTATTGAAGAAATAATCGAGCTAGTGAGTAATTTTACTTTCTATTCCCAGAGAAATATCTTTGAGTTAGTCTGGTTGAACAAAAGGGATCCATATAGAGGTAGAGAGCCAGTTTTGTGCAGTAGTTAGAGCAGGGTTGTCAAACTCGTGGCCCCCAGTCTGGATGCATCACATGCTGTCCATGCCCCTGCCCAGTTTAGTGAAGGGGGGGAAAGTCCCAATACCTCACATGATGTCACTGTGACAATATAAGTTTGACACTCCTGGGTTAGAGCATTAGGCTAGAAACCTGGAGATTGTTTTAGTGATTTAGCCAGTTGGTATTCATGGGCAAAACCACCAGCTGGGTGACTTTGAGCCAGACTCTCTCTTTCGGCCACAGGAAGAAGGCAATGGCAATCACTTCTGGAAAAACCTTGCCAAGAAAACTACAGGGTTTACTATAGGCAATTTCCAGAAATCAAAACTTGAAGGCAGAAAATGACAGGTAGTCGCATTTCATGTCCACTCGCTCAGTGATTGTTTGAAGGTCCACCTGGTTGCAAGTATTGTAATATCCTGCAATCACGTGATCACCCTTTGTAGCCTTTGTTGCTGACTTCTGACAAGCAAAGTCTGGAAGGAAACCAAACCATTGAATCCCACAGAATTGCAAATGGCACTGATGTGGTGTGTAGGGTGCTGCAAATTTATAGGAGTTTCACCTAACAGCTGGAACTGCCATTGTAAGCTGTAAGTGCTCTTTGATGATGTGCCTTAAAGTGCATCATTTAGTAAGAGTTTCTAGTCCCAATCACTGTTGGAAAGTGAGAACAACCTGTGTTGCTGCTTTGATTCCTATGTTTTGAACATTTCCTTCAGTCTATTTAGGAATCACTAATCAGCCCTTCCAAACAATATAAGGATATATTTATTAAGGAATTAAATGCTGCTACTCATATGCTGATTTTTCCATATGCATAGGATCAGTATGGCTCAAACTGCAGAAGATGGAAGAATCATGTAGATCAGGGTGTCAAACTCACGGTCTGTGGGTCAGATGCATCACATGCTGGTCATGTCCACATCTGGTTTAACGAAGGTGGGAAAAGTCATGATACATCACGTGAGGATGCCGTGATGATACGAGTTTGACACTCCTGATGTAGACTGTGCATTGGGATTGTCCAAAGGCTGCACTGCAGGATATTCTAGGGATGAATTAATTCAACAAATAATGGAATTGAGTTGTTTCCCCAACTCATCTATTGTGATTAAACAATACACTTTTCCTATTACTGTCTTTGATAGAATGGACACTCCAGTTAATTACATGTGCTGAATTGCTTTTTGGTTTTGATTTTTCCAGGGTATCTAAATCAAAGCATCTCCTATGAAAATTTATGACAGTGAGTACGGCAGTTACTCTGAGCTTTAGGTTTACATTGTGCAGATGTCTTCCAGTATTTTACAAAAACTTACTTTCATTGAGGGTAAGAGGAAGTCGAAGGTAAAATTCTGAACTATTAGCTACCTTTTATTATAGATTGGTAAAAATGATCTACATACAATTTTCAACTAAGTATTTCACTTTCACTCTTGGTTATATATTTTTTCAGATCCACCAACTGCATTTGATGCTAATAAAATCCAGAGCCTTGCTCCCATGCTTTCTCTTTCCAGCTTTCATAACTTCTTCCTAATCAAGGATAAAAGGAGAACTGCAACTTTCTTCTGAGAAGGACTCCAGCAATCATATATTTCTTTCTGTTGATTTTGGGGCATTCTCTCTTAATTGTGAACACTGATTACTCTACAAGAAGAAACATTTACAAATAAATTTGTGCAGCATCATCACACAGTGTTATCTTTATCATTGTGTTCTGAAAATTATTCTTTTCCCCAATATTATAGGCCATGTCAAAGCTTGGTTGATTCTGATAAATGAAAGTGTGACTACAAGCCCATCATTTAAGCAAATTTTGATGCCTCAACCATATTTATCCCATCTTTCTGCACACCACAGTCTCTTATAGATTCTTTTAACAATGTTCCCAACTGTGAGAGGACAGGCTTTCTGCAAAATGGCCAGCAGCTGGGCTGCTGGTGTCCTGACCCTTTAAGACTTCTCTTTAGCCAGCCTAGCAAAATGTGGGTGTCAAAGCTCTGACTAATGAACCCAAGCAAATCAAAACTCTCAGACTTGGCTCCTTCTCAAAGGTTTTCTTTACTGAGTATGTTATATTGGCACAGCTTCAATGGAAAACCAATTCTAATTTTTTCCCGCAGTTTCAGTATAATTAAACTAGGAAATAACCCCCATCCCTAAGTGTCATAGGTCACATTGGCCAATTTGGGTTAATTAGTGGGTTCTTCAGGCACTTCTTCCCCAACCTTATAGGTTGCCAGTAGAGATGACCTTGGTTCTCAGGAGAAAGCACTTTGTTTTGTCCAGTAATGCATTATAACCCCTTTCCCCTCTTCCCCATGTGTGGCAACTGAGGAACAGAAAGATGCCTGTGGCCATGTTCACTTTGAAGTTGACTGTGGGCAGATGTGTGCAGCAGTGTTGGTATTTGTGTGGTGTTGATGTAACAATGAGAGGGAAAGGTTTTTTTGTATTTGGGAAATAAAAGCATCCAAAACAGCCTAAGGCAAATAGAAAAGTTATTGTTCTGCAGAAGTAGGTCTCACAAAGAGAAGTAGTGAAGGAATAGGAGGGTAGTAGAACTGGGAAAAGAGTGAAATATTAAACTGTGAGTACCAGCCTTTGAGTGCTTTAAGGTGTATGTTGCCTAGAGATCTATGTAGTTATGTTGACAACCTGACCTGGATATACAGAAAAGAACCTATGAATAAGCAAAAGGTGGAATGTCCATAAAACAGATACCTAAAAAATGGGATATTCAACTCAAGAGGGCAACCACACAAGTAGAAGTGACTTAAACTCAAGCGGTTCAGTGTACACTCTATAAAAATGAACCCAAGCCTTGGTTAAAAGAGACATTATAAAAGAAAAGAAGTCTGGCTCTCACAAAGCACATGTTTTGCAAAAACTAGCCAACATTCTGGCTAGGAATCCAGAGTACTAGAGCTACACCAAAAACACACCTAATATGGAAAGCAGAAGGGAAATTTCTCACTTAGAAGAGGCTTCCACCTTGGTAGAAGCAGGTATCCAGCCTAGACCTGTGGTAAATCCAAAGTATTAGGTAGATCATCCAAAAATGGGGCTAGATCCAGATATTTGGGGCAATATAGTCACAGAACTGATAAGGCAGTAGCAAGAGGAATGTTTGTGATTCATGAAAAAAGGAGGAAAAAGAGTGGTTGGGGAAGTGGAGGAAAGAATCGGTTGGAAAGGGGAAAAAATGAAAGAGCAGGAAGAGAAGAATTTAAGGGACTGAATGACCTACTTAAAGGGAGACAGTAATCAAAAGAATAGAATGAAATAACAGAGTTGGAAGGGACCTTGGAGGTCTTCTAGTCCAATCTGCTGTTTCGGCAGAAACCACACACCATTTAAGACAAATGGTTGCCCAATCTCTTCTTAAAAAATTCCAGTGTTGGAGCATTTACAATTTCTGGAGGCAATTTGTTCCACTGATTAATTATTCTAATTGTCAAGGAATTTATCCTTAGTTCTAAGTTGCTTCTCTCCTTGATTAGTTTCCATCCATTGCTTCTTGTCCTGCCCTCATGTGCTTTGGAGAATAGCTTGACTATCTCTTCTTTGTGGCAACCCTTGAGATATCAGAGCATTGCTTTGGAGGGGAGAAATGAGGATGTCTTCTCTGTTTGTGCCTAACCACCTCCAGCCAACCACTTCTCCTCCTGGGCCTTATGCCAGGTGGCATAATTAGAATTTAAGATTTTTTTCCTGAAGGCAAATAGCCTTCTTACCTTCTGTGGCAAGATGATCCAAAGGGTTGAAGTCATGGTAGGAAAAGCCCTTCTCCTGGATCCCACCAACCAAAATTCCTTGGCTGATGGGATCTGCATTAGACCCCTTCTGGTAGCATAAGTGGGGTTAGTCAATACCCTTGGGGAAGGACTGTTGT
>BLBF01000072.1:0-21094 GCA_015471245.1 Laticauda colubrina
TTAATTTCAGATGAACTGAAGGTTGCATTGAAGATCTTGCATCACAACGTCAATCAAATGAAAAGAAAGAATCCCAAAAACTTTTAATTCATGTCAATGAATTGTCATTTTAATTGAAGCTGTAACTTTCATGATAGATGACCAGGAGCGTGGTTACCGAATGAGATGACAAAATCTTCTAAAAAATTAAAATATATTGGAATAACCTTAATGTTGTTTATTTTTAACTGTAAGGAACAGGCATAAGTTTGAATCATGGGTGATCCGAAAATACCTCTCAGATTAATCTCATGGAATACAATCAATCCAAAGTCTTCAGTTTAGTGTGGCTGATTTTTCAATTCCTTCATGAAGAAATGTGTTAATTAAAACATGAGGACAAGCTCAGCAAAATGCTTTCCCATTTCATCTGCAGGCACCCCAGCTGAAAGGCTTTTGCAATCCACAAAATTTAGCCTTTGCATCTGTGTAGAAAGTGTAAAAGTCAAAGCAAAGATTAAAAGGAGATGCATTTTCTTGTTGTTCTTCAGCTCTTCTGGTCTTTGTTGTTCTTCTTGGTGACTTTACTCAGCCCCACTGCCACATTTCAATATCTTAATCCACGGGCCCCATTGCCCAAACCCAATACCTCTATTGTTACTTGATTTACAAGGAAATTTTAAGCTTCCACTGCCCATGATCTAACTGAAGCTAAAAGGCAGAGGTGGTGTCTCTACCCACTTTGAAGTTCTAATATCAAACAGGTAACACATCTGGTAATGTTTAAATATAAAATTTTGCTAAGAAAATGATACAGCCAAAGTCACTGATGGAAACTACATGGCTGAAAGTGCTTCATAGCCTGTATCTATCTGGCCAATTTGCTGCAGGGCAACTTGCCACAGCCAGCTCGCTGGAGGACAAGAGTTACACTGATATGAAAGAAATAGTGGAATAGAAGAAAGGATGCAAAAGGAGGGGCAGAATGAAATGTGAATGGCAAAAATTAAAATATTTTTAAAATTAATTTGAATAATTAAATAACATTGTTAAATTGTTCCCCAGCAAAATGTTCCAAGGCGAGTTGTCCATGGTGACTTGACTGGGACAAGTTGTGCCATTCCAAAGGCCCATGTCTGTAGGAGCATTGTTTTGCTAGCATTAATGAGAATAATTTCCTTAATCAATCATGACAACGTTGCAATTCAGTGCCAATATGCTTAAGGCTAGGTCACACTGGCCGACGGATGCAAAACGTATGCAAAAAGGACACAGTGGACAAGCAAAATTTCGGGGGTGGCTCCATCCATTGTTATCTGCTCTCAAAAGTGCCCCAAATTTGCATAAACAGAATGGAAAATAACGGAAAGGAACAGACCTGAGTAGTACGTTGCGAGGATGGTAAGCGGATGTTCATAGGAAGCCTAGCGGATGGAAGCAGGTGGAAGCGGATGACACATCCGAAGGGCTTCCAGGGGAGAATAGTGAAGCGGACGCGTAGTGGAAGGAGCGGATGCGTAGTGGATGACGCGGATGCATCATGGATGCTTATAGGATGCATAGCGGATGTGTAGCAGATGCAAAGCGTTCACTGCGCATGCGGGGAGGATGAATTGCGTCAGCTCCGCGGATATAAAAGGATGCAGCTCGCACGCAGTCAGCATTCAGAGGAAAGACCTGCTGCCAGAGACATTTTGAAAGAACACCATGGTTCGTCAGTCAGGGAAGAAGAGAAAGCCTGTGCCTACTCCTGCCAGCCCTGGCAAGAAGGACAGAACCACCATCCCACCCCCTAGCACTGACTCTGAAGCTGCTGGTGCTTCTCCTGCTGCTGCTCCTCCTGGTGTTGCTGCTGCTGGTGCTTCTCCTGCTGGTGCTGCTGGTGCTGCTGCTGCTTCTCCTGCTGCTGCTGCTGGTGGTGCTGCTGCTGTGGTGGACCAGCCCCAAGGCCCTCAAAGTCCTGCTGCTGAAGGACCTGAAGCCCCTGCCAAAGGGAGGAAGAGGCAAGGCAATGAGAAGGGAGAGAGGAAACAGTACTCCATTTCCGAGGACCATGAGGAGGAGGTGCTCAAATGGCTGAGGGAGAACGAGCACCTGTAGAGGAAGGGCCACAGGCTCTATTGTGACACCAAGAGGAAACAGGCAGCTTGGAGAGACAAGGCAGAGAGCCTGGGCTACATTTCAGATATACTCCTGGGATGGTGGAAGCACATGCACACCTGGTATGGCAAGCTGAAGAAATCTGGCCAGGCCGCTGTCAAGCTCACTGACTGGGAGACCTATGTCATGGCCAAGTGCAGCTTCCTGGAGGGCGAGGTCCACCACCGAGGAGCAGCCCCTCTGTCAACCCTCTCCCTCAGACAGCCCACAGACAGCCACTCCTCTTCCAGCCAGGAGACAGCTACCGTGTCCAGGCAGGTGTCTTTGGAGGGCTCCACAGATGAACTTGTAGTCAGCATCAACCATGGCAAAGAGGATGATACTGAAGAAGCCCTTGTAGTTGTGATAAGAGGACCCTGAGTTGGCTGGAGCTTTGCAGGCCACGTGCTTCCCATCTATGGCTCCAACGGTGTGGGGAAAGTTCCACCTATGATACCACTCTTCTGCAACTTTCCTCCAGCCTTCTTCAGTGGTGGGACCACTTCTCTGACCACTTTGCTGATGGTGTTGTGTGGCACCCTCCAGGCATACTTCATGTTTCTGTATGTGGTCCCAGAGACCAGGTGGCGCAGAGTCAGTGCCACCTTCAGTCCAGGGTCCAGGCTGGGACAGAAGTTGGTGCTCGGCTTGGTCAACCTGGGTCTCAGACGCTCCACAATTTCGTCAAACATGGCTGGTGGCATCCTCATGAAGTGCTGGAATGCACGAGGGTCTTCATTCCTCAGCTCCACCATCAGCTTGTCATAGAGTCCAAACTCTACTCTTCTCCCGATCCATCATTGGACCCACACAGCTCTTGGACATCTCCTTGCGTAGAAAAGGTGAAACAGTCTGAACAGGGCTTGGTTATGGTGTTGAATGATGGCAGCTACCATAAGGAGTGTGTGATGATCCATGGTGGAGATCAATGGATGATGTGGAAGAGCAAAACCAAGGGTGAAGAGGTCTGTACACCACGGCTGCTGGACTGATAGTGAGATCCAGGTGATTTCCTCCCCCTTTTTATAGGAAATGTCAGTTTTCCGCTAGGTATCCTTCCACATACTCTGGGCATACTCCAGACATCCTAAATATCTGAGATACATCCCATATATATACATGCCCGTATGTGTCACAGATGTATATCGTATGCGGCAGAAAGTTCATCCGCTCAAAAAGTTTTGTGCAGTTCAAAACTTTTTGAGTGGATGAAATAGCAGTAGACGGATGTTTGACGGATAGAGCATATGAAACACGTACGCAGTGAGTACAGAACGGATGCATCATGTTTTCAAATGGATGGCAAGCTTTTTTGTCCATTTTACATCCTCTTTTCATCCGTTGGTGCAGTGGGACATGGGCTTTAGGGGTAAATTAACACAGAGATAATAAGCAGAAATGTTCATAAGGACCACAATCCTTGAATGTTTTGCCTGTTTTCCATCCATCTGTACATCCTGGTCTTTGTGCATTTCATATATGCACTGAATAGTTATCCTTCATTGCCAGATAGAATAAGATTTTGATGCATAAAGATAAATAGCAAAGATACTCCATAGCATTTCCATAGATAGCAAATATATTCCCTCTGTACCTATTAGTGTCCAGGATGAAGAAATTAGCCTAAATATTCCTGTTCAATGTATATCTCCATCACAGAGAAAAGATGGCTAATATCTTCTTTAGCTGAATTTTCTAGTCTTGAATCTGGTCCTTTTGGCAACCTTTTTTCCCAAAAAATTCATTTTGTCTCCATTGTTGTCCAATTCTCAGTGATACTCGATAAAAAGTCTTTCAATTTTTTATAGTGTTGATGTCTATACATCAACACTATTTTGAAGATGGGCTTCAAAAATTTCAGCAACCGGTTCTCTATCTGGTTGCTGGGTGGGTGTGGCCATAGTGGCCGTGGTCTAGTTGGCCTCCTGCACCACAATGTGAGGAGACATTTTCACCCTCCCAGTCTCCAGAACAGAGGTGGTTTTCAGTAGATTCTGAGCAGTTCTGGAGAACCGGTAGTGGAAATTTTGAGTAGTTCAGAGAACCAGCAAATCCCACCTCTAACTGGCCCCGCCCCCATCTATTCTCCACCTCCCAAGTCCCAGCAGATTGGCTGCGTCTTCTTTTGTTGCCCTGCATAGGAGAAGGGAGCTGGAAAGCAGGTGAGCAGGGTGGAGAGGGAATGGGATTTTGCAGTATCCTTTCCCTGCCATGCTCACAAAGCAACACCATGCTCACCAAGCCATGCCACAGAACTGGTAGTAATCTTTTTTGAATCCCACCACTGCTCCAGACGCTTTTCTCAAGCCTCTGGGAGGGTGAAAATGGCCTCTCCCGGGCTTCAGAGGCTCTCCTCAAACCTCCTCTTTGCCCTCCTTGAGCCTCCATATGATCCCTGTACTTACCTGGCATCCAAAACGGTCCATGTGGGGACTCCTGGGAGAGGTGGGGTGGCGTGGGCAGGGCCAGCCAGGGGTGCAATTTATAGGTTCACTGAACTGGGCAGAAATCTTATCTAGAGGATCGCCTGAACCTGTGCGAACTTGTAGCAGCCCACCCCTGTCTATACATTTGAAAGCTGCCAAGATTGAGAAACTATACAGAACTATACAATTTTGCTGGTAACAAGAGTGGAATCCATCCCAAATCAGCACAGGAGTGGGAGACTTTTCATGTAACTTTAGGTCTATTCTATGGCAGTATTTAGGACCACAATCTGCAACAGCATCAGCATCAAAACTGTTCTTCATACACACAAATTAAACAAGTGAAGTTTGTGCAATAGGGATTTATTTCTTTTTATTTTCACAATTTTTTTCCCACACCAAGGAAAGCAAACTATTCTGCTACAGGAAACAAAATCAAGCCATAGACTGTATCTACTGCCCCCATCACCATCAAGCGCTGAGCAGGCTAGATCACTGCATGTCCTTGAGCACAACAATCTTGTTCATTTTGCAAATGTGTGGAAAGCTGTTGGACCTTTGCAGCATATTCAGATATTTCTGTCATTTCCATCATTTCCCTTGTTCAAATTTCAGCCTCACTTTTGGGTGTCAGATCAAAATGAAGTGAGAGAAAGAATTAATACATGAAACTTTTGAAAAGATAATTGCTGGATGACCATAGGAATAAAACTCCATTGTGTTCACCAAGATTGATTTAAAAAAATATCTGCCAGACTTTTTGAGACTAACAATTATGACTCAACCAGCACAATGCATTCATCTGATAATTAATACACAATTAATAAGTATAATTATTTCAAGCAATTTGCATAATTAACCCACAGTGATGCAGTGGTTAGAGTGCAGTACTGCAAGCTACTTCTGATGACTGCCAGCTGCCTGCAATTTGGCAGATCGAATCCCACCAGGCTCAAGGTTGACTCAGCCTTCCATCCTTCCAAGGTGGGTCAAATGAGGACCCAGATTGTTGAGGGCAATAGGCTGACTCTGTAAACCACTTAGAGAGGGCTGGAAAGCACTGTGAAGTGGTATACAAGTCTAAGTGCTGTTGCTAAGGAACTAATAATCCCCTTTTCTCACTTATTTCATCTCAATATATCCCACAATTCTCAAACCATTCCATTTATCTGATAATGTGAGTTACCACTCATGAACATTTAAATAAAATTCTAGTTTCAGAAGCTGTTACTAGAATGTTTCTTTGGGCTCCCTAGCTAAATTGGGTTCCCCATGCTGGTTGGGGTATTCTGGGAGATGAGGGCCACACATATTAAGTTGCCAAGTTTGAAAACACTGCAGTAGGTCAGATTTGGTTCTCCAGGAAAGATTTCCTGAGATCAATCAAGTGGTAGAAACAGATGGGAAATTATACTGTCATGTTGATGATAACATGACATGCATGGCATCACATTCCCCATGGACAGTCATGCATCCACTTTACAGGACATGCATGTCCCAATGTTGGCCCTTAGAGTGATACTTTCTAATGGAGAAGAAAAATGAGAAGGGTAAATAATTTATTTTTAGAATCTTAGAGTCTTTGTGTCAACTTCCATCCCCAAACATCCCTTTTTTTTTTTTCTGTGGAGGACTTACCTATCTTCTTGAGGTCTGTTTATCCTGGGAGAAAAGTACAAGAGGAAGAAGGATAAATGGGATAAGTGTTTAAGAGGAAGAAAGATGCTAAACAATTTCAATAGATAAAAGCTACTTACCGGCATGCCAACTCCGCTGGCACCATTCATGCCCTAAAAGTGTAACACCATGACTTCTCCAACTATGCCACCACTCTTCTGTATACTATATGTGAATTCCTTCAGGGTACAAATTTTTTTCAAAAGTCTCTAATTTCACACAACAAAGTGTGAAAGGAGTCAAAAAGCTGCATATATCCATGCAGCCAAAAAGCTACACATATCCATGCAAAGTGTGAAAGGAACCCAAAAGCTGCACATTTCATCCATAGCAGAGATGGTATTCATCAGGTTTTGACCAGTTCTGGAGAACCAGTAGCAGAAATTTTGAGTAGTTCAGAGAACCGGCAAATACCGCCTCTGACTGGAGATTTTACAGTATCCTTCCCCTGCCACGCCCACCAAGCCACGCCACAGAACCTCTAGTAAAAATATTTGAATCCCACCACTGCTCCATAGATGAATAACGACCATTAAGGAGAGAAATTACCACTAGACAAAAAGCTGTTCAGAGGCCCTGCCTCCATGCAAGAAGGGTGCTTTGAGAAGAGTCAGAAAAGGCCTTCTAAGCACAAACAGCAAAATAAAGTGGAATTTCTTCAGGGTTGACTTTTATCTGAATACAGCAGTTACATTTGGTTGGCTAAAAGATTTAGCAAACAATAAGTACTCAACACTGAGTAAAGACTTCCTTTGTCTAGACCAAGGGTCTTCCAACTTGGCAAGTTTAAGACTTGTGGACTTCAACTCTCAGAGTTCCTTAGCTAACATAATTGGAGGAGGAATTCTGGGAGTTGAAGTCCACAAGTCTTAAAGCTGTCAAGTTTGAAGACCTCTGGCCTATATCTTCTCTCTTATGTCACCTCTACCTCTTCCACCTCCTTCTATTCCAAATACTTTAGAAAATGAAATGGTAAGCATAGTTGTGCTGTATATAGAGTTGTCTCTCTATCAAGATCTCCTCTGCATGATTTCACATGCAGCTGCTCAATCCCCATGGAGAATCTTCACCTCAGCTTGGCTCCTGGATTGATTTTTAACAAATCAGTTTTTGGAAAGGAAAATAAAAACAAGCCAAATGTTTTAGCCCTGCTTCCTGTAATTAAACTCTGGGCAACTCTGAAGTTTCTTTGGTTGAAGGAGGAAGAATGATAAAAGGGTATCTGTTCAGATAGAAGAAGAATATGAACGAAAGAAATGGTGAAAAATAAACAGGAGATACTTACCATTGTTCCATCTCCACCAGCACCATTCATGCCCTGAGAGGAAAAGTAAAAGTAACCATTATAGTATGATGAGATATCACTCTGCCTAGAAAGGATTCAGAAAAGATGCTCACACTATACTTAACACAAAATGAAGTTGGATTGTGTTAAGGGACACTCTTCACTTAACAAAGATCTGAGATTAGTTTGGTACAAAATTTGTCCAACAATGGTAACCCACTGGTGCTTCAGGACTTCCTTTGCATATTGTTTTTGTGACATCTTCCTCATGGTATGTTCCTAAAATTATTCAGCTTTACCTGACCCTCTCTTTTCTGCCCCCTCCATCTCCTTCTACTCCATGAAAGTTAGAAAAAGTTGGTCATGATTGTACACACAAATATGTGTGTGCATCAAGATCTCCCTTACATTACTGTCCTTGCCAAGAAGAATCTTCACCCATATTTGGCTTCAGGATCTATTCTTAAGAGATCAGTTATTCAAAATAAGGTTCAATATGGGCCAAATATTTTGGTCCTGCCTATAATGAGTATGCTCTGAGGACTCTGCAGAGGCTTTTGGTGAAGGGGGAAAAAGGATAAAAGAGATAGTTGTTCAGGTAGAAGAAGAATATGAATGGCAGAAAATAAATAATAACTACTTACTGGCTTTGGAGCTCCACCACTGTCTTTCAAACTCTGAAATGCAAACAAAAGGTCTAAATTGTACTCTGGGATGATATCACCCATGACTTCTCCAACCATGTTATCATCAGGCTCCACAGACACCACTCAGGTGACCTTGATGACACAGATAAGCCTCCAGGTGGGCTTAACAACTTTCCAAAAGAATGCAAATGACCAGCTGTATGCAAGGAGTATAAATCCTTCCATTCCCCACCATCCAGTCAGAGCAAAATAAGCTTTTTGGAGGGGAAGTGAAACATCTTCAAAAGAAAAAAGAACAAAGTCCAGCTGCCTCTTGGAAAAAAAAACACTTGAGAAATATCATCACATTAAGTCAAACTAACCTCTATTGACCTGACCCCATTCCTAAGAGGTCTGTAAGGGGCGTGCATAAGCGCACAATCATGCCTACCATCCCTGTTCTTTTGTCCCCAATTATTAGATCCTATTTCTTGTATTTAAACTTATGTTTATTCATGTTTCTGTTATATTGTAAGCTTTTGACAAATAAATAAATAAACCATCATCTTCGGTTATTGGAAATGAGGTTAAATATGAGCCAAATATTTTGGTCCACCATCTATGAATATGTTCTTGGGATTCTGCACAGGATTTTCATAAAGGAAAAGAAAAGGATAAAAGGGATAATTGTTTGGGTGGAAGAAGAAAATGAATGGCAGAAAATAAATAAAAGCTACTTACTTGCATTAAAATATGAGATACAAAGAAGTATAGAAATGGCGTAGTTGTAGAAGTTGTGGGTGTTATCATTCCAGAGCACAAGATTTACCTTTTGTTTCCCTTTTAGGCCATGAATGGCGATGGTGGAACTCCAATGCCAGTAAGTAGCATTTATCCTCTGTATCTCGTATTTCAATTCTAGATTGCATGAATCCAGATGGAAAAATGTGTGAAGAAAGGAATGGTAAATATAAATACAACCTACTTACTGGCATTCTCCCTCCATCACGGCTCTGCATGCCATAGAAGGAATCAAGAGGTAACTATTTTAATCTGATATCATATCACCCATGACTTCTACAACCAGGTCATCATTACCATCTTGGGTTATTGGAAAGGAGCTTGAATATGAGCTAATTATTTTGGTTCTATCTGGTATGAATATGCTGTGGGGAGTCTGCAGAGGCTTTTGAAGAAGGAGGAAAAATACATGAATAAAGGAATGGTAAAATATAAACAAAAGCTACTTACTGGCATTGGAGCTCTACTGGTGGCATTCCTGCCCTCAAAGAGAAACAAAAGATAATTGCTTCTATTCCACAATGACCATTTTCAATATTTCATATTTCAACTCCTTCAGCATCCCCCCAAAAAATATGTCTAATTTTGCACAACAGGGAGCCCAAAAGATGCAGATACGAGTCATGGAAGATCAGACATGAAGAGAAACAATCACTAGACAAAAAGCTGTTCAGATGCTTCTCCTCCATGCAAAAGAGGCCCCTTGAAAGGATTCAGAAAATGTCTTCGGAACACATAACACAAAATGAAGTGAGGTTGCATAAGAGACTACTTTTCTCTGAATACAGCTAATGCATTTGGTCAGAGATGCTTTTGGAGTAAGTGGAAGAAGTATGAAAGAAGCTTCTGTGTTCAGCTGGTAGAAGGATATAAAAGAATATGAATGGCAGAAAATAAATAAGAATTACTTGCTGGCATTGGAGACCCACCAGCACCACTCATGCCCTAAAAGGGAAACAAATAGTAAATCTTGTACTCTGGTATGATAACATCCATGACTTGTGCAACTATGCCATCATTATCATCCTCTGTATCTTGCATTTGAATGCCAGATTGCATGATTGCAGGTGGACAAATACATGAAGAAAAGAAAAATACAAATAAAAGCTATTTACTGGCATTGGAGCTCCACCAGCACCATTCCTATCCTAAAAGGGAAACAAAAGGTAACTCCCTTCTACTCTGACAGGTAAACATCATGACTTTTAAACTATCCAATCATCACCATTTTCCATATTTCATATTTCAACTCCTTCAGCATCCAAATCAGAGGTGGTATTCAGCCAGTTCTGACTGGTTCTGGAGAACCGGTAGCAGAAATTTTGAGTAGTTTGGAGAACTGGCAAATCCCACCTCTGACTGGCCCTGCCGCATCTATTCTCTGCCTCCCGAGTCCCAGCTGATTGGCTGGGTCTTCTTTGGTTGCCCTGCACAGGAGAACAGAGCTGGAAAGCAGGTTAGTAGGGTAGGGAGGGAATGGAGATTTTGCAGTTTCCTTCCCCTACCACGCCCACCAAGCTATGCCCATCAAGCCACACCCACCAAGCCACACCAACAGAACTGGAAGTAAAAAAAATTGAATACCACTACTGATCCAAATAAAAAAATATGTCTAATTTCACACAAGGAGCCAAAAAGATGCGATACAAGTCATGGAAGATCAGATATGAGTATCTAGAAGAGGAACAACCACTAGACAAAAAGCTGTTAAGATGCTTCTCCTCCATGCAAAAAGGGTCCCATTGAGAGGATTCAGAAAATGTCTTTGGAACACATAACACAAAATGAAGTGAGGCTGTATAAGAGACCACTTTTCTCTGAATACAGCCAATGCATTTGGTTGACTAGAGGATTTAGCAATCAATGAGAATGGAGCAGAAAGTAGAGTCTTCCTTTGTCACCATAATTGAGACAGCCTCATCATGGAACACTATTTTCCCATGTAGCATCATGAGACATTCTCTTACATCACCTCTACTTCCTTCCTTTCCGGGTAAGTTAGAAAATGAAAAAAATGTCATGCTTGTATATATAGATTTCTCTCTCCATCTTGATTCCCTTTCCATTAATTGCATAGAGCTACTCTGTCCCCGGGGAGAACCTTCACCCATACTTGGCTGATTGTTTGAAAAGGTCAATTATTGGAAAGAAAGATACAAACATGACAAAAGTTGCACCTGCTGTGGTTATTTTCTGGGCATTCTGGAGATGCTTTTGGAGTAAGGAGAAGAAGAATGAGGAGTGTTTGTGTTCATCTTGTAGAAGGATATAAAAGAAAGGAATGACAGAAAATAAACAAGAATTACTTACTGCCATTGGAACTCCACTAGTATCACTCATGCCCTAAAAGGGAAACAAATGGTAAATCTTGTACTCTGGTATAATACCCATGATTTCTGCAACTATGTCATCACTATCCTCCTCTGTATCCCATATTTCAGTTCCAGATTGCATGATTCCAGGTGGAAAAATGCGTGAAGAAAGGAATGGTAAAATAATATAAAAAAGCTACTTTCTGGCATTCTCCCTCCACCACTACCCTGCATGCTCTAGAAGGAATCAACAGGCAACTATTTTAATCTGATATCATATCACCCATGGCTTCTACCACCAGGGCATCACTACCATCTTGGGTTATTGGAAAGGAGGTTGAATATGAGCTAATTATTTTGGTCCTGCCTGGTGTGAATATGCTCTGGGGAGTCTGCAAAGGCTTTTGATGAAAGAGGAAAAAGGTTAAAAGAGATACTTGTTCAGGTGGAAGAAGAATGTGAATGGCAGAAAATAAATAAGAACTACTTACTGGCATTGTAGCTCCACCACCGGTACTCATGCCCTAAAAGGGAAACAAATGGTGACAATTGTACATTGGTATGATAACACCCACATGTTCTGCAACTATGCCATAACATCATCCACTTTATTTCATATTTCAATTGCAGATTGCATGATTGCAGGTGGAGAAATACTTGAAAAAAAGAATGGTAAAATAAAAATAAAATCTTCTTACTGGCATTCTCCCTCCACCACCGCCCTGAATGCCCTAGAAGGAATCAACAGGTAACTATTTTAATCTGGTATGACATCACCCATGACTTCTCCAACCAGGGCATCACTACTATCATCTTGGGTTATTGGTCATGAGGTTAAATATTTTGGTCCTGCCTACTATGAATATGCTCTGGGAATTCTGCAAAGGCTTTTGTTAAAGGCCCTGTCCCACTGGCCAATGGATGCAAAACGTATGCATAAAGGACACAGCAGATGAGCAAAATTTCGGGGGTGGCTCCATCCGTTGTCATCCGCTCCAAAAAGTGGTGAAAATTTGCATAAACAGAACGGAAAAGAACGGACGGGGGAAGGATGTAGCGGGGATGTTAAACGGATGTTCGTAGGAAGCCTATGATGCGGATGGAAGCGGATGACACATCCGCAAGGGGAAGGGGCAGATGCATAGCGGATGATGCGGATGCATCACGGACGCCTATAGGAAGCAAAGCGGATGCATAGCAGATGTATATCGGATGCAAAGCGTTCACTGTGTATGCGGGGAGTATGAATTGCGTCAGCTCCGTGGATATAAAAGGATGCAGCTCGCATGCAGTCAGCATTCAGAGGAAAGACGTGCTGCCACATACATCTTCGAATAACACCATGGTTTGTCAGTCAGGGAAGAAAAGAAAGCCCGTGCCTACACGTGCCTGCCCTGGCAAGAAGGACAGAACCAGCATCCCATCCCCTGGCACTAACTCTGAAGCTGCTGCTGGTGCTTCTCCTGCTGCTGCTGCTGCTGGTGCTGCTGGTGTTGCTGCTGGTGGTGCTTCTCCTGCTGGTGCTGCTGGTGCTGCTGCTGCTGCTGGTGGTACTGCTGGTGCTGCTGCTGCTGCTACTGCTTCTGCTACTGCTACTGATGCTGCTGTGGTGGACCAGCCCCAAGGCCCTCAAAGCCCTGCTGCTCAAGCCTCTGAAGGCCCTGCTGCTCAAGCCCCTGAAGCCCCTGCTGCTTAAGGCCCTGCCAGAGGGAGGAAGAGGCAAGAGAAGGAGAAGTGAGAGAGGAAACAGTACACCGTTTCCGAGGACCATGAGGAGGAGGTGCTGGAATGGCTGAGGGAGAACGAATACCTGTGGAGAAAGGGCCACAGACTCTATCGCGACACCAAGAAAAAACAGGCAGCTTGGAGAGACAAGGCAGAGAGCCTGGGCTACACTGCAGATGTACTCCTTGGATGGTGGAAGCACATGCACACCTGGTATGGCAAGCTACACCTCAAAAAATCTGGCCAGGCCGCTGTCAAGCTCACTGACTGGGAGATGTACATCATGGCCAAGTGCAGCTTCCGGGAGGGTGAGGTCTGCCACCGAGGAGCAGCCCCTCTGACATAGTCTGGTGCAGCTAATATATGTAAAAAAAAATTTTTTTTCTTTTAAAATTTAGTTGGTGCGGCTTATATTCCGATGTGCTCTATAGTCCAGAAAATACGGTACCTATAGGAAGCCTGATACTGAGAAAACAGGAGCTCTAGAAGACATCGCTCTTGGAAATAAATCTCTCTTGGGTGCCCATTACTCCTGGGACATTTCATGGTATGCTATTACCAGTACCTCAGCTTTACTTGACCCTCTATCTTCTGCCAACGCCACCTCCCCCATATACTCCATGTATACAACCATGGTTGTATACACAGATTTGTGTATGTGTCAAGATCTCCTCTACAATACTTCCAGGGCAGCTGCTCTGTCTAAAGCAGAATCTGCACCAATACTTGGCCATAGTATGTGTTTTTAAGAGATCAGTTATGGAAAGTTAAATATGGACCAAATATGTTGGCCCTGCATGCTATGAATATGCTCTGGAGACTCTGCAAAGGCTTTTGGTGAAGGAAATCAAAGAATCAAAGGGATACTTATTCAAGTGGGAGAAGAATATGAAGAAAGAAAGGGTAGACAATAAATAAATAATAAATAACTTGCTGGCATTGGAGCTCCACCAGCAGATTTGTGAATTTAGGTACATGTTAGTTATATAACCAAATCAAGATCTATCCTACCAGCTGCATTGACAGAGAAAGGTTAAACCTGGATAGTTCTCATATTGATTAGATCTCTTTTAATCGTTTATGTTTTACTATGTTTTAGAATGTGAACTATTTGACCTCCTTACAATTTCATATATTATAGAAAGTGCAGAAAGAGGAGTAGTCCAATAGCATGAATGAGTGTGTTGCATGTGCTCTGTCATGGCAAACTAGGTTACCGACTAGGTTACTAGTGCAAGATCTATTACACAGACAGAAGCCAGGAAAAGCACCAGGGCCAGACAAGATAACTCCTTGCTTAAAAGTCTGTGCTGACCAATTGGCCCCCATCTTCACCCGAATCTTCAATAGATCACTAGAGATGTGCTATGTTCCTTCCTGCTTCAAATGTTCTACCATCATCCCAGTGCCAAAGAAGCCCTCCATCAAGGAACTGAATTACTACAGACCAGTTGCTCTAACATCTGTAGTTATGAAAATCTTTGAAAGGCTTTTGCTGTCCTACCTGAAAACCATCATGGATCTGCTGTTAGATCCCATGCAGTTTGCATGCTGAGCAAATAGATCGACAGATGATGCTGTTAACATGGCTCTGCATTACACCTTGAATCTCCAAATACCTACGCAAGGGTCCTCTTTGAAGACTTCAGTTCAGCATTCAATACCATCATTCCAGACACTCTTCTAAGTAAATTAAACCAACTAGTGGAACCTGAACACACTTGTAAGTGGATCATAAGCTTCCTAACAGACAGGAAGCAGCAGGTGAAGCTAGGCAGAATCACATCTGATACCTGTACAATCAGCACAGGGGCCTCCCAAGGCTTTGTGCTATCTCCACTTCTCTTCTCTCTATATACCAATGACTGCATCTCAAATGAACCATCTGTTAAAATACTGAAGTTTGCTGATGACACAACAGTGATTGGTCTCATTCGAGACAACGATGAATCTGCATACAGACAGGAGGTTATACAACTTGCCTCATGGTGTAACAGGAACAATCTGGAACTGAACACATGCTAAACTGTAGAAATGGTGGTAGACTTTAGAAGAAACCCACCCATACCATCACCTCTTACAATACTAGACAACACAGTATCAACAGGAGAGACCTTCAAATTTCTAGGGTCTATGATATCACATGACCTAAAATGGACACCTAACATCAAAAATATCATCAAAAAAGCACAACAAAGAATGTTCTTTCTGTATGTATCAGGTAGAATTCCCAATAAAAATATCTCTGCTTTTAAATCTATATGCTTTTTAGTCATTTTTTCCAACCATGTGTGGATTTTAGTCCAATATTTTTTTGCATCCGCACAAGTCCAACACATATGGTAATATGAGCTAGGTATCTGATGACATTTCCAACATCTTTCAGATTTATTCTTGAACATTCTTGCTATTCTTGTCAGGGAAAAATGCCACCTGTAAAATATCTTATACAAATTTTCTTTAAATGCTATGAACTTCTCTTGGTAGGTTATTTCTCATTGCATATCTTGTAAAAACTCGGTATACCTCATCTACTCCATCCATCATCTTCTCTTCTGTTATTTCCAAAGCTTCAGCCAATATTTCTATCATTATCTCAGCTAGATTTTGTCCTTTTTCTTCCTCTATGTTTTGAAATCTGAGATAGAATTCTGATCTGTCCATCTCCCATTTCAGTATCCCACTTTTATCTTGTTCAACCATTGTTAAGCCCATGTCACACTGAACCAACGGATGCAAAAAGGATGTAAAACGGACAAAAAACCTTGCCATCCGTTCGAAAACGCGATGTACTCACTGCCTCCGTTTGGCTTCCTCTCTATCCGTCCAGCATCCATTTATTGACATTTCATCTGCTCCAAAAGTTTTGGGCTGCCTAAAACTTTTGCGCAGAAAATGTATCCAGTTCGTCCATTCTGCATCCACTACGCATCCGTTACGCATCCGTTACGCATCCGTTACGCATCCGCTATATCCGCTAGGCGTCCGCTACGCATCCACGGAACTCCATCCGCCCGGACGCAGGGAGGAAGCGGAACGGATGTGGAACGGATGCGGAACGGATGCCTAGCGGATGCAGAATGGAAACAAAAAGTTTAAAGCGGAAAAAACGTTCGCAGAGGGGACCTATCTCGGATATTAAGGATGCCTACAGGATGCCTAGCGGAAAACCTATACTGCCTATAAAAAGGGGGAGCAACTCACCTACATCTCACTTTCAGAACAGCAGCCCAGCGGTGCAGACCTCTGCAGCCTTCATCTGGCTCTTCCTCTTCCACAGCATCCAGTCATGTCCACCATGGATTATAACAAAGTCCTTTCGGCAGCCACCATCGTTCTGCAACAGTGCGAAGCCATCTGCAGGCTCTGTGAACACTACTGTGAGAAGAAAAGGAGGCAGCCAAAAAGAGTCTGGGTCCGAAGATGGTTCGCCAGAAGAGCAGAGGACGGACTGTACAACAAGCTGATGGTGGAGCTCAAGAACGAAGACACTCGGGCGTTCCAGAACTTCATGAGGATGCCTCCAGCCATGTTTGACGAAGTTGTGCAGCGCCTGACACCCAGGTTGACCAAGTCAAACACCAGCTTCCGGCCCAGCCTGGAACCTGGGCTCAAGGTGGCACTCACTCTGTGCCACCTGGCCTCAGGGACCTCCTACAGGAGCATGCAGTACGGCTGGAGGGTGCCATCTAACACCATCAGCATTGTGGTCAGAGAAGTGGTGCAGGCCATCATCGAAGAATACAAGGAGGAGCTCCTCCAGTACCCCTCCACTGAAGAAGGATGGAAGAAAGTTGCAGAGCAGTGATATCAGAAGTGGAACTTCCCCCACACCGTTGGAGCCATAGATGGCAAGCACGTGGCCTGCAAATCTCCAGCCAACTCGGGGTCCACTTATTTCAACTCCAAGGGCTTCTTCAGCATCATCCTCTTTGCCATGATCGATGCTGACTACAAGTTCATGTACATCGATGCTTCAGGCAACGGGTCATCTTCGGATGCCCAGGTATACAACGCCAGTCACCTCAAGGAGGAGCTGGAACGCAACCTCATCGTGGGCTTCCCAGATCCAGAACCCCTGCCCAACGACACACAAGATGTGCCCTACTTCATCATGGGGGATGACGACTTCTCCCTCACAACCTACCTCATGAAGCCCTACACCTCCAGACTCCTCACCCGTGAAGAGAGGATCTTCAACTACAGGCTGTCCAGGGCAAGGCGGGTGGTGGAGAACGCCTTTGGCATCCTGGCCAACAGGTTCCAGGTACTTCTCACCACCATGCAGCATTGCCCAGAGACAGTGAGGAGGATCATGGAAGCTTGCTGCATCCTGCACAATCTCATGCGCACCTGCTATCCAGTCTTGCAGAACAGGCTCGTGGACCTCCAGCAAGGCAATGGGGACATGGAGCCTGGGGAATGGAGGCAAGGACGAAACCTGATCGACATGGATGATTCCTTCAGCCTGTCTCATCACATGGATGAGATTGGGCCATGTATGTTTGGTTGGCCTACAATGAACAGGGCGTTTAATAAAGAGTTGTGTTTATGTTGACATGTGTGGATAATTATTACATTATTATTGATAATGAAGGGCCATAGGTGTGGCACCTGGGAGGGTGGACCATACAGTCCCACTATGCTTGCACTGGAGGTTTATCTATCCCACAGCTATTACCCATCCCATAGGTATCCCTGCCCATCCCACAGCTATCTCAACCCATCCCACAGCTATCTCAATCCATCCCACAGCTATCTTAACCCATCCCACAAGCATGCAAAGGCTTAAACCATTTCTAAAAGTTTCCAGCAAGACTTTATTAAAAAAAAGAAATGAAGCAAATGTGTGAATCAAAAATAGACCTTATTAACAACAAGCTATAAGACAAAAATGAGTCTCTGGCACTCCTCTTGGTCGCTCAGTCTCAGGGGTGAAGGGTGCAGGTACTGTGGAGGTGGCTGGCGCTGGAGTGCTTGTCATCAGCTCCTCCAGCAGCAAAAGCAGCAGAAGCCCCAGCCCCAGAAGAGCGAGCCCATGCTGCAGAAGCCCCAGCAGAACCAGAGTGAGGGCCAGGGGGCAGGATGGTAGCCCTGTCCCTCTTGCCAGGGCTGGCAGCAGATGGCTGAGGCTTGCTGTGCTTTCGCATGGTTGTGGGGTTGCTGGCTGGCAGGGAGGCTGGCAGGAACCAAGGCTGGCAGCAAGGCTGGCAGGCAGACATGCAGGCAGACATGCAGGCAGACATGCAGGCAGGACAGGCAAGGCAGTCGATGTGTCTGGAAGCAGGTCTTTCCTCTGAATGGCGACCTGCTTCCGAGCTGCTTCCGTTATATCAGCGGGGCTGATGCAATGCATCCTCCCTGCATGTGCAATTAACGCCAGGCATCCATTAGGCTTCTGCTGTGCATCCGCTGTGCATCCGCTGTGCATCCACTTCATCCGCTGTGCATCTGCTCTGCATCCGCTCTTTCCGTTCCGCGTCCGCTTCGATGAGGCCACCCAGAAGCCCTGCGGATGTGCCATCCACTCCCATCCGATTCCATCCACTGGACTTCCGTTCCGCATCCGCTTTGCATCCGCCCTGCGTCCTCCCCGCGTCCGTGTTATCCGCTCCAGTTATGCAAATTTTTGCCCATTTTGAGAGCGGATAACAACGGATGGAACATTTTACTCGTCCGCTGTGTCCTTTTTGCATCCGTTGGCCAGTGTGACATGGGCTTTAATCTGATATCGATATCTCCAATCTTCTTGTCTCTTTGTTTATCTTCTTCAATTTTTTGGAATCTCTCATCATACTTCACCATCATTTGTTGAATATTCTCCACCTTTTCATCAGTTTTCTCTGTTCTTTGCTCAATGTTTTCTATTCTCTTTCCAGTGGTATCTGATTTTATTTTAAGGTCTTGGATTCCTTGCATAATCATCTGTAGAGTCACTCTTTCTTGATCTTTATCTTGCTTTAACATTATCTGAATTGAATGTTGTCCTCCAGATGGTGGGGAGGTGGAAGTAGAAGTTGAGGAGCCAGAAGCTATAAACTTCCTACTCATTTTAAACATTTTGGGATCTTCAGGTTCTTCTAAACCCTAATCCAATTATGAAATAGCCAATTATAATCCAAAATGAAAAATAAGAATGGTGGAGAGAAAAACCCAATAATAATAAAAAGAAAAGGAGAAAAAAATTATTCAGGTTCTTCTTAACCTTAATCCAATCAATAATTGAATAATAATAATAATAGAAAGGAAGGAGGATAATAAAAAAAAAGTTTAAAAAGAGCAAAAAATTTAAAAAAATTTAAAAAAATTAAAGTAATTCTTCAGGTTCTTCTTAACCTTAATCCAACTGAGAATTTTCAAATTAAAAAAAAAGCATATTGAAAAACAAAAATTCCCAAAGAAAAAGGAAAAAAAGAAAAAGAAAATTTTGAGGCTTTCCCTTTAAAATACTAAGCAAAGATGAAAATGTTACAAAAATAAAAGTTTTAAATAGAAAAAATGAACAGTACAGCTGGTAAGGGGGGGATGACCCAACTTAAGAAAATTAAAAAGACACACTGCACTTTATTTAATTATCCAAGGCTCTTGTCATAGCTCTCTCCAAGCTTCAAAGCCAAGTTTCAATTGTTGATAGAAATACAGAAGAACACCTGCAGTCATACTCTTCCATGCTCTTCCCTCTATCTTATCACTTAGCAAAATCCTTGAAAAAGAATTTCAGAGCTTTCTTTCTCAGCTTTCTCAGCTTCATCTAAAATATTTTCAAGCCTCTAGTTGGCAGTGTTACAAAGTTTCTTTATTCTCACTCTCCCCCTCCTTTCCCGGACAAAACATAATAAAAGTTAAAAATAAAAAAAAACAAATATAACTTAAGGGAGCCCCTAACCTAAAGTATTACAAAGTCAAAAAAGAAGAGAAAAAGTAGATATAAATAGAGAAAAAACCAGTCCAGTTAGCAAGTGCAGAATCACAATAGAAGTCCAGTCATAAGAGAAAGAAAAACATAAAGCAAAGCCTTACTTTGACACTTCTGTTTAAAAACCGCCGCTTAGTCAGTTCTGTCAAAACTTTTACAGATTCTTTTTCCCCTTAGGGTGTCCTTTAAAGTCCTTTTAAGTCTTAGAATAATAAAAGAACAATTCTCACCAGACCGACACACTTTTTCTTTCAATCTCTTCCGTTCGGAGCTGTCCCAACTTCAGCAGCTTGGATGGCTGCCTCTCTGCCGCTGGCAAAAGGGCTTCTCCTGGATCAACCAGGGACTTTGCAATATCCCTGGGATCTACAAAACGCGCCCTTCACTATCACCATCTCTTCGGGACATTTTAGGTCCATTTGGATCGTCCAGGGGCAAAGATATCGGCTGCAATCTTAGACCTCCAAGATTGCATGCAGTATCATCACGACGCCAGCTCCTCCCCCCTAAAACTGATCCAATTTTACAGAGGAATAATTGAGTCTGTCATCTGCACCTCTATAACTGTCTGGTTTGGTTCTGCAACCCAACAAGACAGATACAAACTTCGGAGGATAATTAGGACAACAGAAAAAACAATTACTACCATCCATGGAGGACTTGTATACTGCACAAGTCAAAAAGAGGGCTGTGAACATATTTACAGACCCTCACATCCCGGACATAAACTGTTTCAACTCCTTCCCTCAAAACAACGCGACAGAACACTGCACACCAGAACAACTAGACACAAGAACAGTTTTTTTCCCGAAAGTCATCATTCCGCAAAACAAATAATTCCCTCAACACTGTTCAACTATTTGCAAAGTGTACACTACTATTACTGTTAATCTTCTCACCACTCCTTATCAGCCATCCCCTCCCACTTGTGATTGTAGGACTGCAATTTTGTTGCTTGTATCCTACGATGTTTATTGACTGTTTCCTAGTATGATTTGATTGTTGATTGTACCCTATAACTATCATTAAGTGTTGTATGTTATGATTCTTAATTCTTAATGAATGTAGCTTTTCTTCATGTATACTGAGAGTATTTACACCAAGACAAATTCCTTATATGTCCAATCACACTTGGGCAATAAAGAATTCTCTTCTCTTCTATATTCTATTCTATTCTATTCTATTCTATTCTATTCTATTCTATTCTA
>BLBF01000072.1:34186-55991 GCA_015471245.1 Laticauda colubrina
ATACGCTTGTGCTATCAAGAATATATTTTATTCCAGTATAAGTTTATGGCATAGTCAAATAACAGTCCAATATTCATTTACCATGTAGTCAGTCCATTCAGGGGTATTCATTTAGCAAAGTCCATGTAGAATATCCTATGTCAGTTCACTTACAAAATCAGTCCTTTGTTGTCTCTCCCGTTCGAGCAATGCAGTCTTGATTCCAAGCAGTAATCAGGGATTATCAAAGCCAGAGAGAGAGTGAAAGCCGTAGTCTTGCTACTTTTATATTGTTTTCTTAACCACTCCTTTAATTGCTATTTCACAGTTAAAGCTGTATACACTCTAACATACACTAACTATGATTCATAGTTATTATTTCACCTAAACCAGTTAGGGTGAACAATGTTATCCCTAACACACATTTTTCACCCTCCCCGGGTCTCTGCATGGGCCCTGCACTTACCTGCGTCCAAAATGGGCCACATGGGGACTCCTGGGAGGGGTGGGGTAGGCGGGGCCAGCCAAGAGTGGGATTTGGGGGTTCCCTGAACTATGCAGGATCTTAGCTAGAAGTTCTCCTAAACTCCTGCAAACCCCACACAGTGCACCCCTAAACCTGGGGCACCAATGAGAGTGTACCATACTGGAGGTGGAGAGTGGCCTGAGATGAGACTACACTTCCATCATCTTGCTTTATTCCTAGCTGTCTTTGTTAATTTAAAGTCAATTTTAAGATTAATGCTTATTATTTTAGTAAGATCTGTGGTAGCATAGTGGTTAGAATCAGGGGTGGGATTCTACCAGTTTATACCTATTCACTAGAACCGGTTGTTAACATTCTAAGCAGTTCGGAGAATCAGTTGTTAGAAGAAATTTCTGGCCTAATCCTGTAAGGAAGGCAGGAAGGAAACATTCTGGTGTTGCTTACAGAAACGGCCTCTCCGTTAACCCTGATTCCATTCTTGGTAGGACTAGACTTCCTGTCTCAGGAACTTCTCTGGAGTTTTTTCCCCCTCCTTTGCTGGTACTTTGCTTGTGCGGAGTGACCATTCAAAATTACAATGGCACTGAAAAAAGTGACTTATGATTGTTTTTCACACTTAGGACTGTTGCAGCATCCCCACGGTCATGAGAGGCTGGGTGAGGACATTCATGCCTCGATGTGAGTGATATTGAGTTGGCCATGCCCAGCCAGTAACATGACCACCAAGCCACGCCCACCAACTTAGCCATGCCCACAGAACCTGTTGTTAAAAAATTTGAATCCCACTCCTGGTTATAATGCAGTATTGCAGGCTAACTCAGCATCCCACTGCCAGAAGTTTGATCCTGACGATTCAAAGTTGGCTCAGCCTTCCATCCTTCTGAAGTTGGTAAAATGAAGACTCAGATTGTTGGAGGCTGACTCTGTAAACTGCTTAGAGAGGGTTGTAAAGCACTGTGAAGCGGTATATAAGTCAAAGTGTTATTGCTAACATGGTATTATTTTAATATTTAATGTTTTATCTTGTTTTTTTAACTTAGTTTCAAACTGTCTTGAGTCACCTCTTGGTGACATGGGTGGCATATACATATAATACATGGATGATATTGACTTAACCCCTGGTTACTTGACTTTCTACCATCCCTTCTGTGACCTCCTGAACTCTGCAAGAAGGAGGAGAGGGGGAAATCATTCTGAATAATAAATGTCTTTGTAATTATTTTGTCATATTTTCAGCACATGAGGAGGAGGCCATGCCTGGTTCATTGAAGTTTACAGGAATAAAATAGGAGGAAAGCTTTGAGGGCTGCAAACTAGGGTATATTTTATTTTCATTTAATTTTTTCCATTTATACACCATCCATACCCAATAATGAAACCAACCACTTTAAATGGAATAGAAAGAGAATAAAAGATGGGAAAAACACAACATAACTGAAGTAGATAAAGTCATATCCATCACCACATATAGGCAATATCATAAAAGCAATACAGTAGAACTATTATCCAGTGATGCCACTAGTTTTGAAAAAAAATCTACCATTGCCAGCACTCCCCAACCTATTCTAAAGAGGAAACAAAAGGAATTAGTTCTATCTTAATGTCATAACCATCACGACTATTAATCATACATTTTCAATACTGTAAGCCAATTTCATATCTATCCATGTACCAGATAGAAATCTGCCTTTCTTTTGATAACATGGAATGATTCCTTTGAAGTTCAAGTTAATTGAAAAATGATGACACTTATGGGACATTATAATAACATAAATATGGGAATTACTTCCTTGCTGACATGTCATTGTTGTTAACCATTCAACCCTTGCCACTCTATGGATCATTCAATTCACCACAAATTCGCATCATCATGTACATCGCATCCCTTACTATCTTTCCCACATGGAGATCATTGACTGAGATCTAAATTGCTTCCCCCTCCTTTGCTGTTCAGCCCATAGGGGAAATCTTTACCCCAATGTGGCTGCTGAGTCTATTTTTAAATATTGAAATTACTTACTTGCAGACACGTCCTTGCTCTTTCTATAAATAACAGCCCAACTCATTCATGGTGAGTCTAAATGGCTTAGAAAGATAAAGCCCCAATATAAAAATTGATAATCTCTCAATCCCCCTGTGACAACAATTAGATGAGTATACAAATACATGCACATATATATGTATATATACATATATTGAAATAAGTAAAAGTAAAATAATAAGGAATATGAAAGGAAGAAATGGCAGAAAATAAACAAAAGCTCTAAAAAAGAAACAGAAGGAAATTGTTCTAATCTGATATGAAATCACTCATGATTTTTCCAACCATGCCATCACAACCATCTTTGGTGTCTTATATACAAATTCTTCAGATTAATTCTTTAGATAAAAATCATATGCTCTTTCACATAACAGGGATCTTTAAAACAACACATTTGTATTAACAGTTATGAAAGATATTTTTTTCAATATTCTGCCACATTGACAAAAAGACAATGTGTACCAAGAAAAATTCTTGCACTGAATTAATGCCTTAATGCATAAGTTTATTTGCTGAGAACAAACAACATTTAATAGACATAGCTCTGGGGTTAAATCTCTTCCCAGAATCTTCTACAATGTAATCATATTTCACATATGAATTTGAGTTCACTTGGTTACCTAACCAACTCAAGGACAAGCCTACTAGCTATATTGACACATCAATCTTAAACACTGATATTTTTCATCTTGGTGGCGTTCTTTTAATTGTTCTATGGATGTTCTGTGAATGTGAACTATTTGATCTGGTTGCAATTTAATATGTTATAGAAATTCCAGATAGTTAGACTACTAGCCAGAATAATTGTCTTGCACTGCTCTGTAACATGAAAAAGTACTACCAAAGTGGAATTTTACTTTGTTAAATATTTCAGATCATTTGAAAAATTTCCCATTTTAGGTTCTAAAACATTTCCAGGTGAAATAAGCCCTGGAAAAGGAAGTGAAGGAATGTCTTTTGGGTCATGTAGATCATTCAAAAACATTAAAGACTGAAATAACACTAGATAAAAAAGGAACCTTTAAGAGGATTCAGAAAGGTCTTCCTCCCACATATCCCAAAATGCATTTGGTTGGCTGCAAGATCTAGCAACCAATGAGAATCCAGCAATCAGTAAGGACTGCCTAAGTTCACACATTATACCTACTACATCCTCCTCATCTGTCTGGTTAATTTTCATCAAGACCTTTCCCATCTCAACCTCCACTTCTTCTACTCCAAGTTAGATTTTTTTTAAAAAATAGACATGATTTTATATACAGATTTCTCTGTCCGTTGAGATTGCCTTTATATGATTTCTTAGCTTCCAAGTCAAGCTTTTTATGTTTCCAGATCTTAAAATAAGTTTTTCCAACCATCCTATCTTCCCAGCTTTTCCAACGTTGTGTTTCTCTAACAAACAACTAACTTTATCCAAATTCCCACTGGATTTCCTCCTGAAATATAGGGAGATGCTTTAAAGGAATGAGCCTCCAGATGATGGCTGTTATTATATTCACAAAAAGTACAGAGAAGACTTCAAAGAAATGAGAGACATTTAATGCATATTGACTTACCCTCTGATTATTTGACCTTCTGCTGTTATATGAATTCTGCTGCAAGGATAATAATGAGTCAGTCTGGCTTAGGAATACTTTTGAAACCAACTTGTGATCGTTCATGTTTTGGCACATCTGTGAATCTGGGCCTCCACCATTTCTTAAAATAAAATGTGGCCCCTTTTGGAAGCTAACTGTGGTTCAGAATGCAGTTGCAAAAGCAGAAATTGGAATTTCTAATTATGTGACTGCTTTACAACCTGCATCAAGGACTATTTGTATTATTTTTTTAAAAATAGGGATTTTGAGATATACAGAAATAGAGGTTCAGAATAATGGAATTAGAAGTCCAGAAATATTTCACGAGAAGAGTACTCCACTCCTCTACTCGCAACAGAATACTTTATGCCTCCAGACTTGAAATTTTAGGCTTAGATAACTTAGAACTACCTTCGGTCTGACCTAAGTGTGGTACATAAAATTATCCATGACAATGCCCTACCCATGAATGACTACTTCAACTTCAACCTCAACAATACACGAGCACACAATAGGTACAAACTCATATTAAAGTGCACAAAACTCAATTGCAGGAAATACGACTTCAGCAACGGAGTGGTCAATGCCTGAAATATTCTGTCTGACTCTGGTTTCTTGCACCAACCCCAAACAGTTTAACCTCAGACTGTCTACTGTTGACCTCACTCCATTCCTAAGAGGAATGAAAAGGGTGTGCATAAGTGCACCAATGCACCTACTGTCCCTGTCTTCATGTTCCCTTTTATTTGTATCTATTCATGTATTAATAATCATGTTTATATTTATATCTGTTATCTAATACATTCTTGATGAACTAAATAAATAAACAAACAAACATCTCATTCCCTTGTCATCTTCCTCACATGGCTATCGATAGCTGAGATCTAATTTTCCCTCTTTGCTTCTCAGTCCACAGGGGGGATCTTCACCCCATCCAACTGCGGGATCTATTGTTAAGGGATCAGTTATGGGAAATACTTTGGCCCTCCCTCTGTGATTATGCTCTGTTGACCCTAAGACAAGATCAGACGGCTCTGAGTTCAGATGAAAGAAGAATATTAAAGAAAAGAATAGCCAATGTTGCACAAAAGCTACTTACTATTTGTTCTGCGCTTTTGAGCATCTTCTAAAATGGAAACAAAAATATATCTTTGTCATTACTTTGTGGCAGTGTATTCTATCAGCAAGTTGCAATTTCTTCAGATTAATAGTTGGTCTCTTACAGGCCACAGAAGGTGTTAATGTGAATGGAACAAGCACAGCAGACCCACTGTCCGAAGAAATGGCTGCTTTTGAAATATTCTGTACATAAATGTTCACTGTTCTCTCATCATGCCATAATTCCAGAGGTGGTATTCAGCAGATTTTGACCAGTTCTGGAGAACCGGTAGCCAAAATTTTGAATAATCTGGAAAACCGGCAAATCCCACCTCTGACTGGCCCTGCCCCCATCTATTCTCTGCCTCCTAAGTCCCAGCTGATCCACTGGGTCTCCTTTGGTTGCCCTGCACAGGAAAACAGAGTTGGAAAGCAAGTTAGTGGGGTGGGGAGGAAATGGAGATTTTATAGTGTTGTCCCTTCAGGAGTTTGGAGGGAATGGGATTTTGTAGTATCCTTTCCCTGCCATGCCCATCAGGCCACACCCACCAAGCCACCCCAACCAAGCCACACCATGCCCACCAAGCCAAGCCTGCAGAACCAGTAGTAAAAGTCCCATTATATAACTATTTTTTAAACCCGGCAACTTTAAGAGGTATGGATTTCAAATGCCAGAACTTCCTATCCAGGAGGGTCTGAGTTGAATTCTACGCTTCTACTGTAAACCTAGTTTGAAGAACTACTAGTTCATCTGGTTTGAAAAACACTGCACTAAACGGAAAGAGGCCTGAAAGCCTACTTACTTTATCCAATCTGGTAGAATGGACAGATACCTTTTTTAAAAATACAGATATTTATGGAGTTTCCTGCCCTCTTTTTTTAAGCCTTTCTTCCAAGCCCCAGAAAAGACTTTTGAAGCCAGAATATTTCAAATTATATGACAATAGTCATAATGATGCTCTCCTAAAAAAATATTCTCAAGAGCTTAGGGTTTCCTGCTGAATTATTCCTGAAATGTCTTTAAATGCTCGGGAGGTTGGGAGTAAAGTCTCAAAAGGATGACTGTGATTACATCAAAGAAAGTAAAAACACAGAAAAAAATAGAAGAAAGATGTGTATATACTTACAATCAGTTTAGTCACCCCTTGGCCACACTTAGCATTCTGGATAATAGGTAATATCTTTTTTCCGAGTGACTATAAGGAGCGAGAAAAACCATTATCCCCTTTTTGAATTCCTTAATAACATCAAACACAGTTGGTATTATTTCCATACCTCTTGGTATGGAAAGCTCTTTTTCTTTCCCGTGTGGCCAGATTATGAAGGTGTCATCTACGTATCTGAGCCAGAGATTTTATGATCATAAACCCAAACTCTGGCTCAGATACGTAGATGACACCTTCATAATCTGGCCACATGGGAAAGAAAAACTGAACAACTTCTTCACACACCTCAACAGTTTACACCCCAAAATACAATTCACCATGGAAACAGAAGCCAACAATCAACTTCCCTTCCTAGATGTCTTAGTATACAAAAAATCCAATGGCTCCCTAGGACACACCATCTACCAGAAGAAAACACATACAAACTGCTATCTACATGCACTCTCACACCACCACCCAGCAATTCCGTAGCCGAGACACTCATCTCCAGAACAAAATGCTTAGCCGACGAACAACACTTAAAAACTGAACTACACACTCTCACTAATGTACTTGTAGCCAATGGATTCCAAAAAAAAGAAGATTACCCACCTAATCCAAAAAGAAACCCCAACCAAAAGCCAAGACAGAGAACAAGAGAATGGCAAAGCCCTTCCCCGATATATAAAAGGCACTACAGACAAAATCAGCAAGATCCTCCAAAAACACAACATTAAAACAGCATTCTGCACAAACAGAAAAATATCCACCATCCCAAGAAACCCTAAAGACAAAATCGAGTTAGAAAACCAAGTAGTATACAAAATCCCTTGCACTGCCTGTCCCACCACATACATCGGACAAACTAACAGAAGAATAAGTGCATGCATTGAAGAACACAAGAACTCAATCAAAAAAGAACTGACCTCTTCCCTGGTCCAACACCTCAAAGCCACAGGACATGAAATTGACTTTAAAAATACCAGAACTATCGCCAAATCCGAACACTTCAACAACAGAATAATCAGAGAAGCCATAGAGATAGAAAAACGCCCATTTTCCTGTGTTGGAGGCTTTCAGTGTAGCTTGGCTTCATGTAAAAGGACGGCTGTTATCTATTAGGAAGCTAGGTTTCATCTGGGTGCCTGGTTGGGGTGTGTTTGAGCTGGAGGTATCAAGGGGAGTCTGTTTGTGCTCAGGTGTTTGCCTGGCTTGTGGTGTGGAGATCTTTCTATTTGAGAGTGCAGGCTTCCAAATGATTGACAGTCTGGTGGAAACATCACAGCACAGCAGCAACTAAACGTATCCTGAAAAGAACTGAAATGGCTCTACTCAGGAACAAGCTCCACAGTAAGAGATTCCAATTGGATCAGTTAAACAAAGATTTGCTAGCACTACATCTGGAATTGAGCAGCAAAATCCACCCTCTACTTTGGGATAAGATAAAACAACTTACAACTTGGAGAGCTGAAACTGAAACCACTTACAAAAATGAAAAACTCTTAAAGAAACTAAAGAAATTAGAACATGACATGAAAGCCCCCAACAACTCACAACAACACCTGAAACAATTAGTATATAATGTTTCCAACAGTGAACTCACCAAAACAGAAACAGATGTCCTAACCAAAGGATTCAATTATGCTATAGCACTCCAAAAAATCCCCACAGAATCCATCATATGTGCAGTAGAATCCAGCCTAACCAAATTAAATACAGATGAAGCTGACAGAATAAGACACCAGGTTACTCACATCTTATGCACAACGAAACCACCAAAAAAAAATTTGCAAAAAGATGAATTCAAAGCACTACAAACCCTGAAAAATGATAACAGCATAATCATACTCCCAGCAGATAAAGGGAATGCCACAGTAGTAATGGATAGAAAAGACTACGAAACAAAATTGACAGACCTACTTCAAGACTTCACATACAAACCTATAAACACAGACCCAACCACATATCTGGAAAAATTAACCAAGAAGAAAATTATAACCAGCCACATAAGCAAAGAAATCCAACAGACGATCATCCCAAGAGAAAAATCTTCCAGATGCCCCAAACTATACAGCCTCCCAAAAATACACAAAGAAGGCATACCTCTCAGACCCATAGTCAGCTCCAAAGGAGCACCATTACAAAACCTGGCTAAACACTTAGCAAAACAACTACAGCCCCATGCTGAAACTGCAGCTTCATATGTACAAAACTCATACCACTTCTGAGAAATGATCAAAGATCTACACGTGGAACAAGAAGATCTGCTTGTAAGTTTCGACGTGGTTTCACTATTCACTCAAGTCCCAATAAAAGAAACTCTCGAAATCATCAAAAATAAATACCAACCAGCTAAACACCTCATGGAACTAACAGAACACTGCTCAACCAACACATATTTCATATATAAAGGACAAAGATACAAGCAAATTGAAGGAGCCCCTATGGGATCACCACTGTCACCCGTCATTGCAAACCTGTTCATGGAAGAATTTGAATCCAGAGCTCTAGCTAATGCCACCCACAAGCCCAAACTATGGCTAAGATACATCGATGACACATTTGTGATTTGGCCCCATGGAAAAGAAAACCTAAACAATTTCCTAACACACCTAAACAACACACACCCCAAAATCAAGTTCACCATGGAAATGGAAATAAACAAACAACTACCATTCCTAGATGTACTAATCTACCAAAGAACAGATGGCACACTAGGACACACCGTATACCAGAAGAAAACACACACCAACCGCTACCTCAACGCCCAATACCACCACCACCCAGCACAGATAAACTCCGTAGCCAAAACACTAATCACCAGAACCAAACGCCTGGCAGACAAGACACATATAAAGACTGAACTATGCACCCTGACTAAAATACTGACAGCCAATGGCTTCCACAAAAACAAAATCACCAGCTTGATCTACAAAAACACACCAAGACATAACAGAGACCTAGAAGATCAACAGACCTATGGAACAGCTGTCCTGCCCTGCATAAGAGGTACTACAGACAAAATCAGTCAGATACTACACAGGCATCACATCAAAACTGCCTTCAAAACAGACAAAAAAATAGCAGCCATCCTTAAAAACTCCAAAGACAAAATTGACCTAGAAAACCAAGGCATATACGAAGTTCCCTGTGCATCATGCCCGGCCATATATATTGGGCAGACCAATGGAAGAATAAGTACCCGCCTGGATGAACACAAAAATTCTGTAAAAAAGCTGGAACACACCTCCTCACTAGTCCAACGCATGAAAGCCACAGGTCATAACATCAACTTCAATGGCACCAAAACCCTAGCCACTACAGAAAACCCCAGCCACAGAATCATCGGAGAAGCCATGGAGATTGAAAAAAGACCTGAAAGCATGAATAGAAGAGATGATTCCACCAGACTGTCTATCATTTGGAAGCCTGCACTCTCAAATAGAAAGATCTCCACACCACAAGCCAGGCAAACACCTGGGCACAAACAGACTCCCCCTGATACCTCAGCTCAAACACACCTCAACCAGGCACCCAGATGAAACCCAGCTTCCTAATAGATAACAGCCGTCCTTTTACATGAAGCCAAGCTGCACTGAAAGCCTCCAACATTGCCAGCCAATCAAAGCCACAAAACAGACAGAAGAAACCAGAAACACCAATCAAACAAACTCCAAGACTAATAAACACAGACCAAGACTCCCAACCAATCAGGATCTGCTTGTAAGTTTCGACATGGTTTCACTATTCACTCAAGAAAAAACCATCCTGGGACAACAGTAGGCTAGCCTCAAATTTAAAACTAACGGCTATGATAGCCTGACCCACATACGAACTCAATACAGAAGCCTGATGATGGCAGATGAGATTCTGCTGAAACATTGCTACAACTTTAAAAGCACTACAATGATGTGGGATAATATCCGAAGGAAGCTGAACAGCACACATGTAAGTACCCGCGAAAACTTAAAAAATAGATATATATATATATCTCCCCTCGGGGACAATCTAAAACACAACTTTCTCCCTTTGCTATTCAGTGCTCAGGAGTACCATCACTCCAATTTGGGAGTTGGTATTGTTGTAAGGTGTATAGAAGGTATTATAATGTGATTTAAAAAGGAAAGTGAACAGGTGAAATGTTTATGGAGATTCTCAGTCTTCCAGGTCATGGTTGTCCCAAATGTACTTTTTCAAGAGGCAACTGGACTTTCTGTTTTTCTCTGAAGACTTTTTGCTTCTCATCCAACAAGTTTCTTCAGCTCTGACTGGATGGTGTGGAATGCAAAGATTTATATTCCTTGCAGATGGCTAGTCATTTGCATTCTTTTATACAGTAATTGAGGCTATTTGGAGGTTTGTCTGTGTCTTCAGGGTCACCTGAGTAGTGCAAATGGGTGTGGAGCCTTCTTGGGACTGATCTAATCAAAGCTAAAGAAGCTTCTTGGATGAGAAGTGAAACGTCTTCAAAGAAAAACAAGAAAGTTCACTTGCCTCTTGAAAAAGCACTTTTGGGACAGGTGAAATGCTTTGGCCCTGCCTGCTCTGTTTTTGCTCTGGGGTCTCTGAAGATGCTTTCTGGGAGGTGTGGAAAAACAAAAGGGATGTTTTATTGAATGCAAGATGAATAGTATTCAAAGAAGAATAGTAAAGAAGAATATAAAACAAAATCTACTTACCACTAAGTCAATCATCCTAACTTTGCTTTTATTCATAGTCTACAAGGGAAACAACATATAACTTTTATTTTGAAATGATACCACACATGTTTTCTCTAACTATGCCACCACTGCCATCTTTGACATCATTTGGCAAATGAAATGATTTCATAAAATGTATTATAGTCTTCTGTTCCTATAAGCTGGATCATCAGAGACTTCTAATGACACAAAAATGATATGCGTGGCATGATATCACTATAAAAAAGTTCTAAATATCTACTTATCTCAGCAGGTAAAATAAATCCCAACAACTGCAGGAAGACAACATTGTGAATATGTCATGTTTTGCCCCTATTTCCCATAACCACACCCATGGCTGAGATCTGGTTCCTACCCTTGCTACTCATTCCACAAGGGAAACATCATCCCAATTTGGGTGGACATTTTTTTTTTTGACAGATAAATTGTTTCAGAAAGGAAAGATGAAACAGGTGAAATGTTTTTGCCTTGGCTGCTATGTTTATGCTCTGGGAAAATGCTTTCTTGGAAGGGTAGAATTAAGAAAGGGATGCTTCCTCTCACATAAGAACAATATCAATCAACAAAAAGGCAGAAGACAGAGAAAGAGCTACTTACAATTAATGTTTGAATATGTCTTGCTTTCAAGTTATTCTACAACAGAAAGAAGCACATCAAAATCTATTCTGACATGAAGACATCCAGCACCTCTCTATCCATGCCATCACTACTACTTTAAGATATCATATATATCATTTGCTGCTTCTCTCCCTTTAGAAAATATAACTTTCTTATCCCAACCGGGAGTGCTTAGTAAAAAAAAAAAAATCAAATTTGAATTAATACTATTCCAAGGCTTTTTTGTTTTCTTTCTCTTTTCAGCTCTCTTCCACAGTCACAAAATCAAAACACCCATTGAGAACATTGAGGAATAAGAGTCATATCTATACCTGAATAAATAACTGCTTAGGACAGAAGAGCTTTAATAGACATAGCACTTATGGGAACGTTGTTCTTTTTATTCTTCTAACTCCCTCTTTCTTCTACTCTGTCTGTCCCTTCCCCCTCCAGATAAGTTCAGATGTGAAATACATGCATGCATATTAACAATGCAGATTCTGTTCTCCACCTATGTGTGTTCTACTTGATTTTTAATGTAGCCATGTCAAGAAAAATCAGCCATTGAAATCCCACAATAGCCTCTCATTTCCTCTTCCAACTGTTACAGGAATGTCAGCTCAGATTCAGAGCATTTGCTGGTCAGAAAAAAATCCCAACAAGATTTAGGCCTGTAATGGCGAACCTATGGCATGTATGCCGGAAGAAGGAACACAGAACCACTTCTGACAGCATGTGAGAGGTCGCCCAGAAGAGCCCCACTGTGCATGCATGCACGCGCCACCACTTGACAGCTGATTGTCAGGTATCTAGCAGCATGCATGGAGGGCAGGGGTGTGGAAGGAGTGCACGCATGCACAGAGACACGTAGTGCGTGCAGGGGAGGTCTCACATGCATGCACAGAGATGCATGGCGAGTGGGGGGATTGTGCACGCATGTGCAGAAATATGTGACGTGCACTGGGGAGAGTCACGTGCGCATGTGCAGGGGGTGTTGGGTGGCCCAGCACACGTTGCCTTCTGGGTGCTGGCACACAAGCACATGCAAGCAAGAATAATGTCAGCTGGTGCTCCATTCAAAATCCAAGAAAGAAATACTCATGACTCCATTAATTAGAGAAGAGATATCTTTTGCTGGAGATCAAGTGGGAGCAACAAAAGAATTCTGATTCTGAGAAAATGAGCGTGTAAATCACATATACAAAGTGAAAGCAACATTCCCACCTCCAATAGTTCAATTGGCTCATCCAGTTAAAAGTTGTGTATAGCATCATGTGGGCATCTCCAGGTGGTGATGAGGCCTCTGTCCATTGACCTTGGCATATTTTGATAAAGAGTTGCAGTTGCACATAGCATAGGATAGACGCCTAAGCAAGAAGCTATCACCCCAACTTATACAGTTCTGTTTTGTGAAACCTCCAGCTTGCTTCCCATAATCATGTACCTCCTCCTCCCCCGTTACTTATGACAGCTGAAAGATGCAAAGCAAAGGAAGAAAATCTTGAAGGCTGACATGTACTTGCAGTTTTTGGCACAGGAGCCAAAAAAGGTTAGCCACCCCTGATTTAGCCATCCTAAAAGCTAAAGCCCCCATTTTATCACTCAACCCACTCCCACCCATCAAAGTTTGGGGAAGGCAGACATACTTTTTAAAGAACGAAATGACTATCATAGCTCTGATCATAAAACAAGATAACTCTCCTCCTGAATATATAACATGAGTAGATCTCCCTGCTTTGTATACAAATACTAAATTTTGGTGAGGGTGGGGTAAAAAAGTTTTGCTTCACCACCTGCAAGAAAGATATTTCACATGGAAAAGAAACAAGGTCATCAAAGACCTACTTACCATTGCTTTTATCATATCTTCCTCACGCAGTTCTGTCTACAATGGAAACAAAGGGCCTCAATTCTATTAATTTTTTATTTATTTATTTGATTTGTCAATCATTTACAAGATAATAGGTATGAGTATAAACATGAGCAAGAATACAGGAAATAGGTATGAATAAATGGGGACAATAGGACAGGGACGGTAGGTGCAATTGTGCACTTATGCATGTCCCTTACAGACCTCTTAAGAATGGGGTAAGGTCAATAATGGATAGTTTGAGGTTAAAGGTGTGGGAGTATGAACAAGTGACAACAGAATCAATGCATTCCAGGCATTGACCACTTTGTTGCTGAAGTCGTACTTTCTGCAATCAAGTTTGGAGTGGTTAACTTTGAGTTTGTATCTATTGTGTGCGCTTGTATTGTTGTGATTGAGGCTGAAATAGTCACCGACTGGTAGAACATTGTAGCAGATAATTTTGTGAAGGACGCTTAAGTCCAACCGTAGGCAGAGTAGTTCAAGGCTGCCCAAGTCCAAAATGTCAAGCCTGGGGATATAGGGTATTCTGTTGCGAGCAGAGGAGTATAATACTCTTCTTGTGAAATACTTCTGGACTCGCTCAATTGTATTAATGTTCGATATACAGTGTTGATTCCAGACTGATGAGCTGTATTTGAGTATCGGTCTAGCAAAAGTTTTGTATGCTATTCTCCCATTAAAGCATGTGTGACTTTTCCAACCATGATATCTCTACCATTTCATATATTATAAAAATTAATTCCTCATGCTACACCATGAAGGAGGGTCATCCACAACTTATGATGATGCAAAAATGAAGATGTATGTGCCATGATGTCATAACACGAAGGCCACAAGTACCTCCTTGCTGACACCACTCACAACAACTGCCACATTACATCATCTTGTACACATGATCATTTTGTCCCTCGTCCACAGAGGGACATCCATGTCAGAGATCAAAATATTTTTTTTTAATATTCAGCCCAGGGGGAAACATCAGTCCAATTTAGCTGGTGGTTTGTTTGTTTGTTTTTGTTTCTTTTCTAAAGGGAGTCAATGGGTTGTTTTAAGCTGCTTAATTCAATGATCATTTCTATAGTATCCAACTAGAAAAATAAACTCAAACACTGGAGGTTTTCAAGAAGAGATTGGACTGCCATGTGTCAGAAATGGTGTAGAGTCTCCTGCCTGGGCAGTGGGTTGGACTAGATGCCCTACAAGTTCCCTTCCAACTCTGTTGATCTAAAAAGCAAATGTAAGAACAAATGTTTTTGTCTTATTTTCTGGTGTTTTCCTTGGCTCTGCACTTACTTTAAGTGCTAGATGAAGAAGAAAAAATAAAAGAGATACCTGTTCAGATGCAAGAAGAATATTAAAGAAACAGAAGAGAATAAATCAAAGTTACTTACTACCATATCGTGTATAGGACCGTCTTTGATGAAAGTTTTCTACAAAGGAAATGAAGAAGATCAAAATAAATACCACTACATATAACTATACCATCACATATATCTTCAATACCATATATTGATTTCATGTATATCTTTCACTCTCCAAATAGGAACTGTGCCTTTCTAATCACAAATGATAGAGTCTAAACAACCATCTGAATTAATAGCATTGTGAGACTTTATTCTGTTATTGTGAGCAAAGATTATTTATATTTTTTTATTAAATTAGCAATAGCAATAGCACTTGGGCTTATATACCGCATTAACAGTGCTTTACAGCCCTCACTAAGCAGTTTACAGAGTCAGCCTATTGACCCCAACAAGCTGGGTCCTCATTTTACTCATCTTGGAAGGATGGAAAGCTGAGTCAACTTTGAGCCTGGTGAAATTTGAACTGCCAAATTGCAGTCAGCCAGCAGTCAGCAGAAGTAGCCTGCAATACTGCACTCTAGCCACTGCGCCACTGCAGCTTTTATGCATATTATTACACAATAATTACACATTATTGCAGAGCTCTTCTAAATGTCATTATCTTGACATTTTTAAGCCTAAGCCATAGGAAGATCTGTGAAGCCACACTTTCAAATTCTGACAATAATCAAAGCAATACCCCCCTTTAAATGTTGCCAAGAACTTATAGTTTTCTGCTGGAATTGTTCCTGAAATGTGTCGAGATCCTTTGAGGGGGAGGGGGGAGGCTCCAGGAGGCTGCTGTGATCAGGGCGACAGGGTAATCTCGAAGATATAGAGGAAATGAGAGAACTTAAATGTGTATGCACTTACAATCAATGAACATCCTGCTTTTCCACTATTAATTCCCTTAATAATTTCTAACACCCTAGGCATTATTTCCTATAAGAAAGGAGAAAAAACATTATGAGTATATGGAGGACTTGTTTATGATTTCCTGTGAGGTTATGTGAAGAACTGTTTTTACCCCAGCTCCTGCCAACCTAGCAGTTCAAAAACATTCAAATGTGAGTAAGTAAATAGGTACCATTTCAGTGGAAAGCTAACAGTATTCCATGACTTCATTCTGGCCATATGACCATGGAAACATCCTGATGGCCTTGAAACAGAGTTGAGCACTGCTCCCAATAGTCAACAATAAAAATGGATAAAGGTGGATAAAAATGCCAGATCCAGTCTAAACATCTGGCTAACTATGCAAACAACAACAACAACAACAATAACTGGGGAGTACAGCTGGTGTAACAAAGTACTGCATGGACAGTTCCTTGAAAAGATCCAAGGAAAAGTAGATAAGGAAAAGACCTGGTTATGGCTGACCAATGGAACACTGAAGAAAGTGACAGAAGGCCTGATTCTTCCAACCCAAGAACAAGCCATCAGAATGAATGCAATCAAAGCCAGAATAAAAAAATCTGCTGATGACTCCAAATGCAGACTCTGCAAAGAAGTGGATGAAACCATTGAACACATACTGAGCTGTTCAAGACAATCGCTCAGACTGACTACAAATAACATCATAATAAAGGCACTCAGATGGTCCACTGGAACTTGTGTCACAACTACCATCTGCCTGTAGCAAAGAACTGGTGGGATCATAAGCCTGAAAAAGTGCTTGAAAATGAGCAGGCAAAATTACTGTGGGACTTCTGAATACAGACTGACAAAGTTTTGGAACACAATACCCTGGATATCGCGATTGTGGAGAAGAAAAAAGTGTGGATCGTCGACATTGCCATACCTGGTGACAGCAGAATTGATGAGAAACAGCTTGAAAAAATCACCAGATATCAGGACTTGAAAATCAAACTGCAGAGACTCTGGTATAAACCAGTGCAGGTGATTCTGGTGGTACTTGGCACACTGGGTGCTGTACCAAAAGACCTGGGCAAGCATTTAAAAACAATTGGCACTGACAAAATCATCATTGGTCAGCTGTAGAAGGCCACCTTCCTAGGATCTGCTCGCATAATCCGCCGATACATCATGCAGTCCTAAACGTTTGGGAAGTGTTTGACTATTGATTTGTGATACAAAACCCAGCATAGTTATCTCAATTGCTGTGTACACTGTCATTTTTCTGTATAATAATAATAATGTCAACACCAGCTAAAGAACTGTTAGCTGTGATTTCACATTGTTTTGTATATTAATGATAATGATATGATAATTTATTACATTTATGTGCTGCCTAACTCCCAGAATGTCTGGGCAGTTGGTATAAATTTGTTGGGTGTCTCAGAGCTTGGCATGCCTGTCCTAATTTATGGGCTATGGTTATTTGGATCATGGGTTCTAAATTTCTAGGTTAAAAATCCTGGATTGTAAATATACTCCCAGTGAAGTCCTTGATGATCAATGAACTTGATTGCTTGTGTGTAGACATTTCAATCCCCTACTAGATAACATAATCAGTGTGAATCCACACTGGTACACAAATACCATATTACAATTTCAGTTAATCCAGAAGGGATATAATTGCAAACATCATGATCCCATAAAAAGATATGCGACCCTAAGCTACATCAAATCAAACAGAGTTGACAGCAAATTATGATTTCTGATGTTCCCTGCTGTCTTCCTCTAAGCAAATTCATTGGGAAAGCCATCAGGAAATAAAAAGCCACAATCACATGAAGTCCTTCCTGTGCAGCCCTTATTTAAGGAGGGCAACAGGAACTGGTGGAATTGCTGTTGTTAAATGACATGATCATGAGACCTTGAGCTTTGTTAATGTGTTACTTAATGACAGAGTTCCCAGTCCCACTTGCCATCATAATGCAAGGATTACCTGTATTTTAAGTAATCATAGTACTGATAACAACCCTATCAACAATCCATTGTTGTTTATGGTGTTGTTAGGCTCTTCTTCACTTTGGGGTATCCTGTTTTACAGGAGTCCAGGTGGGTGTACTTTTAACAGGGAAAGCAAAGCCTCCAACTGCTTCCTCATAACTGGCTCAAGATTTTGCCCATGCCTTCTTTTTTGATGTTCTGGAGATAATGGGGATAGTTGCTGGGGATGGGAGTGGAATCACTAAAATGGAACTTGATTGCATGCAAGAATATTTCACTAGGAAAGAACAGAGAATGAACAGAGGCACTTACCACAAATTCTTCATCTTTACACTCCTGTTCTAAACAATCCTGCAAATAAAACAAAAGGTATTACATCTCTTCCAACATCACTTCTCTAACTTAGGTTCTGTGGAATAAGATGTGCAGCTATATAAATCTTTGAAACAAAGAGATAGCTATGCCATTACTATCATCTTTGATATCACACATATCAATTGCTTCATTCTAGAGATGAGATGCCCTCATTTCTTATCGGAACATGTTCTGATTGGCTGTAATAGATAACTATGGATGAACTGTGTTCTGAAACTATTTGCTTCATTCTCTTTTCAATATTCTTCCACCTTCACAGAATGGATATCTGCACAGAGAATCCAGTGGAATATCATGCTTATATTGAATTTCTGTCTCAAAAATGCTTATTGACAAACGAGGGCAGTTAATAGAAAGACCTGGTGGGATTTAAGCTGTTTGGGAATCTGGCATTAAATCACAACATTCCATACTTGTAGTCTTTGACTAATGATTGATCACTGAACAACTGTTGAAAGTTATGATGGACCTCCCTGGGTGTATGTTTTCAATCATTTGAAAATTTCCTCTTTCTGGCTTCTATAACAATGCCTGGTAAAACAACTCTGGAAAAGGATATGAGGAACAACAATAGCACTTAGATTTATATACCGCTTTACAGAGCTTTACAGTCCTCTCTAAGTGGTTTACAGAGTCAGCCTGTTGCCCCCAATAATTTGGGTCCTCATTTTACCCATCTCGGAAGGATGGAAGGCTGAGTCAACCTTGAGTTTGGTGAGATTTGAACTACCAAATTGTAGGCAGCCGGCAGTCAGCAGAAGTAGCCTGCAGTACTCTACTCTAGCCACTGAGCCACGGTGGCTCATAAATAAATAAATAAACCATCTTATCAACAAAACTGTGTTTGGACCAAACAGATGACTCTCACCAATAAAGGACAGAAATTACAGGGAGAGAAAGAAATTGTTCAGGACACTCTTGCCCAATGTAAAACGTCCTTGGACTCAATTCTGAAAAAAGTTGTCTACACTTACAATCAAATGAAGTAGATTTGGGTTTAGGGTCAGTATTGTCATAACCAGAGGTGGTATTTCACAGATTCTGACCAGTTCTGGAGAACAAGTAACAGACATTTTGAGTAATTCGGAGAACTGGCAAATACTGCCTCTGACTGGCCCTGACCCCATCTCTTCTCTGCCTCCCATTGAGTCCCAGCTGATCGGCTGGGTCTTCTTTGATTGCTCTGCACAGGAGAACAGAGTTGGAAAGCAGGTTAGCGGGGTGAGGAGGAAATGGGATTTTGCAGTATCCTTCCTCTGCCATGCCCACCAAGCCATGCCACACTCACCATGCCATGCCCAAAGAACCAATAGCAAAAAAAATTAAATCCCACCACTGGGATTACACAGGGATGCTTTATTGCAGTCAAGAAGTAACAGCACAAGATGAGAAAAGAGCTACTTACCATTAATCTGTTAAGTTTATCATTCTCCAAAGTATTCTACAAAGGATCCAAGCACATAACATTCTATTTTATCAGAATGTACCCAGAATCTTTCTATCCATGTCATCATTACCATCTTAGCTATCATGTACATGAATTGCTGTTTTCTTCTACTTAGGAAACACACATTTCTTATCCTAACAGGGAGTGGTTACATTAAAAAATAGAATTTAATTAATGGTTAATTTTCCCCCTCTTTCTCATTCCAGAGTGCTTCCATATTCATGGATGTATAATATGAATTGAGAAACCTGAGAGATCCTTTTCATCAACATACAAAATGATTGCTTAGAAAAGAGAAACTTTACCAGACATGGCACTTGGGAGATAGCACTCTTTTGAGAACATTGTCCATGTTTTGCATCCAATGTAGATTCACTTTAGTTACAACAGAGGTAGGATTCAGCAGATTCTGACCAGTTCTGGAGAACCGGTAGTGGAAATTTTGAGTAGTTCAGAGAAGCGGAAGCAGAAATTTTGAGTAGTTCAGAATACCACCTCTGACTGCCCTGCCCCCATCTATTCTCTGCCTCCCAAGTCCCAGCTGGTCAGCTGGGTCTTTTTTTGGTTGCCCTGTATAGGAGAACGGAGCTGGAAAGCAGGTTAGTGAGGTTGGGAGGGAATGAGATTTTACAGCATCCTTCCCCCAGGTGTGGGAAGGGAATGGAGATTTTACAGTATCTTTCCTCTGCCATGCCCATCAATCCACACCCACCAAGCCATTCCATGCCATACCCACCGAGCCATGCCCACAGAACTGGTAGTAAAAAAAATGTGAATCCCACCACTGAGTTACAGATCCATACACAAAAGACATCCCTATGATGGAATATTGATTTTTTTAAATTATTCTATTCTATTCTTCTTTTATTCTTTTATTATTCTATTATACTACTTCCCCTAGCCCTACTCTCTTCTACCTCCTCTGCTCTTCCTCCTCCAACTAAGTTCAAATGTGAAATCGAGTCACTGTTAAATATGTAGATGTGTGTTCCCAACTATATGTGTACGTATCTGACATTAATACAGTTGAGAAAGTCCAGAAATATTTTACAAGAAGAATTCTCCATTCCTCTACTCATTTCAGAATACCTTATGCCACCAGACTTGAAACTGTAGAAAATCTAGAACTACGCTGCCTTAGGTCTGATCTATGTATAGTATATAAAATTATACATTGCAATGTCCTTCCTGTCAATGACTACTTCAGCTTCAACCATAACAACACAAGAGCACACAATAGATACAAACTCAAGGTTAACCGCACCAAACTTGATTGCAGGAAATACGACTTCAGCAACAGAGTGGTCAATGTCTGGAATCCTCTACCTGACTCTGTGGTTTTGTCCCCAAACCCCAAAAACTTTAAACCTTAGACTGTTTACTATTAACCTCACCCCTTTCCTTAGAAGTCTGTAGGGGGCGTGCATAACTGCACCAATGTGCCTTCCGTCCCTGTCCTATTGTTTCTTTTATTTTTATTTTTCTTATATGTATCCATTTCATGGATTTATAACTATGTTTATACTTATACCTGCTATTTTATAATCACTTGACTAAATAAATAAAAATAATAATAAATAAATAAATAAATATGTGCTCTACTTAATTTTAAATGTAGCCATATGAAGAAAAGGGAATATTGAAATCCCACAATAGCATCTTTTCCAACTTACAAAGAATGTCAATTCAAATTCAGACATTTTCTCATCAGGAAAAAGTTTCAAAAAAGATCTGGGCCAATCAAAAACCCTTATTTAAGTACTTAACACACACACTGCCCCTGAAACTCCAGGAATGGGTGCCAGTGAGTAATATTTTTTTAGGAATAAGTATCATAGGTTTAATTATAAAACAAGACAACTCTCCTCCTAAATATACAACCTGGACATACCTCAGCAGATATAATTGCTAAATTGAGGGTTGGGGTTGGTTATGATCTCATAAGGGATGCTTGATTGCATGCAAGAAAGATATTTCACAAGGAAAGGGGCAAAATGGTCAAAGAGCTACTTACCATTAATTGTGCTAGACCTTCCTCACCCACCGCACCCTAAAAAGGAAAGAAAGGATGTCATTTCTGTTCTCATATGAGAACATAAATCAGTTCTCCAATCTTGCCATCTCTGCCATATCATGTTTGATAAAAATGAATTCCTTCCTTCTTCAAATAGAAAAAGACCAGTCATGTCTCGCGTTAAAACTCTTTTTCCTCTTCCTCTTCCTCTTCCTCTTCCTCTTCCTCTTCCTCCTCCTCCTCCTCCTCCTCCTCCTCCTCCTCCTCCTCCTC
>BLBF01000072.1:58756-74308 GCA_015471245.1 Laticauda colubrina
ATTCTATTCTATTCTATTCTATTCTATTCTATTCTATTCTATTCTATTCTATTCTATGACTACTTAAATGGCAGCAGAAATTTGGAATTGCTCCAGAGATTATCCAAACCTGAAGACAGATCTAGTATTCCAGTACTTTACAGCAGGCATATCTTTGGAATCGTTTTGCTGGTGGCAATATAAGCCTTCCTAAGCATTGTACTGTAACAAAGGGTGTGTTAACCCCTTCAAATCTGACTCTTTACATCTGAAAAGTCCCAAATAGAATTAAGCCAATTGCAAAGTCTTCCATCAGATCCCTGTTTATAATTCTTTAACAGAGGTTAGCTCATTATTGCAAACCAGAAGATCTCTCCTGAAACACTTCCAAGAGTAGCAGTCCTTTTGATGGAAACCAATTGATTGGTTTGATAAATTGTAAGGAAGTAACACAAAAAAAGTATCTCATACTTACAACATCATCAAGATAAGAATGAGGAGATAAGTGCCATAGCTGCCCACAGAGCACATACAGTTCCCAAAAATGACACCAAACCAGTATCTGAGAAAGAAACAAATGCTGCATATGGGCCTGGCAAAAAAAGGATTAAAGGGAAAGAAAAGAACAGGTCCGGTTTTGCAGTACCTCTTTAAAATTTATTACATTGGAACTGACAGGGTATACTTACTGCACTCAAACCTGTGCCCTCTCTTTGTGACACCAGCAAATCCAAACCCATCCAAACCCAAAGCACCAACACCAGTATTACCAGCAACACCAAACCCTTCTTTCTCAGTGGTGGGATTCAAAAAAATTTACTATCAGTTTTGTGGGCATAGCTTGGTGGGTGTGGCATGGTTTGGTGGATGTGGCAGGAGAAGGATACTGCAAAATCCCCATTCCCTCCCCACCCCACTAACCTGCTTTCCAGCTCTGTTCTCCTGTGCAGGGCAACTAAAGAAGATCCAGCCAATCAGCTGGGACTCGGGAGGCAGAGAATAGATGGGGCCAGGGCCAGTCAGAAGTGGTATTTGCAGGTTCTCCAAACTATGTCTGCTATTGGTTCAAAATGTCTGATACTGGTTCTCCAGAACTGGTCAGAACCTGCTGAATGCCACCTCTGTTCTTCCTGCCTAGATTTCATACTACAGTGTAATTCAGATAAGGAGAGTATGTAAATTTAGGAGGTCTAGAAGCTGTCTTGATTGTTGAAAGGCTCCTTTATCTATCCATGACCTGAACTGGCATGATGGTGTGGGTGACCATATCTGATGGCCTTTACTTATCAAAAGTCATGTAACAACTGCTTCCTCTTTTAACAATAGGGCCGTTGGTTTGGACTCATTGAAGCATGCCAGATGAAGTGTAAATGACTTATAAACCACTATCATCAAGAGAACTTCAGTATTTGCAAGAACAAAAAGTAGAAGAGAGGCAAGATGTTCCATCCATGGCTTGCTTGTTGTTGTTGTTGTTGTTGTTGTTTATTTTATGATGATTGGTAAGGGGGGAACCATCTAGGCCAGGGGTGTCAAGCTCAATTTCATTGAGGGCTGCATCAGGGCTGTGGATGTCCTCAGGGGACCAAACAGGTGTGGTCAACTGTATGGGCTTGGCCAGTTTGACACCGCTCACTGGGCATGGCCAACTGGGTGGATGTGACCAGCTTGACGCCACTCCCCAACTGCTGGCATGTTTCCTCTTCACATTGGGTAGACTGGGCTGAAGCGATGTGGGCCAGCTCTTACATTTTCCAGGATGGCCCCGCAGGTCAGATCCAACTACATTGTGGGCTGGATCTGACCCACAGACTATGTGTTTGGCATCCCTGATCTAGACTGTTGAAGTGGTGAGGTTAATGTCAGCTCATAAAACATTTTGTACACATGTTTTATAGTTGCCAACAGAAAAGGGGGGAGTTTCAAAGGGCAGATGGCAGTGTGGAATCGAAAGTACATTCATATTTTCTTCTAAGACTGATTAGATGGCTGAAGTTTCTACTGCGAAAAAATCTATTTGGAGATCATGATTGATGACTCTTGGCTATGGACATTTTTTCATTGAATGATACACCTGGGGGGGGGGGAAGCAGGGTGACAGTGAATTGTGCATCTCAGAGTTGGCTATGCCCAGATTAGTGCCAGACGTAGAATGTTACCTTCAAATAAATTATCTTTAATGTTGGGAGTGTGGCTCAAGGATAATAATTTAATTGGAGTAACTGCCAGACACTGACAGTTATTTAGCAGGATTCTGCCAAACCTTGAAGAAGTGGCCCATTTTGAAGCAGGTTCACATGAGGAAATCCTTCAAAGTGTCTTCAGTAATGGGCACACTCTTCCTGGCTCTAAAAAGAAATGGGATATGCCTTGTAGTGCATAAACAGCCAAATGAGACTTCTACCTGTGTGCAGAAACCACTTCTGGCTCTTGCCATCAATTATTGGAAGAACCAACAAATGCTTCTCTGCTACAACTGTGGGATGAAATCCCAGAATAGTTGAAATTGCCTTCAAGAGACAAATTTCAAATTGACAGATTGCAACGAACATTGCAATTCCCCCAAAAGAATCCATTAGTTTCTTTCAAAGAAAGATTATTTTCTTGTAATAGAGGCATAAGCCCGTAATCCTGCCCTGTCACACAATTAATCAATTTGTTTTGATTGATCTTATTAGGACAATGTTTTTGGTGGATTTCAGTATTAAGCACTACCTCTTTTGCTGCCTTTTCCTCCTCCTCCCATGTTTCCCTCCTCCCCAAAAAAGGTCATCTCTTTTTTAAAATGAGGACTAGTAGTTCTTCATAGAAGATTAAGTTCTAACTATACTATAAAACAGGGGTCCCCAAGCACAGGGCCCCGGACCGGTATCTGTCTGTGGATCATTTTGTACAGGGCCACAAAGAATGAATAATCATGATTAAAATATATATATAAATATGTTTTTAGTAAAGAAATAGTAAAGAAGCCCTTTACTATTGGGGAAGAATTAATTTTGCCAGTCCTTGAAAAAGTGTTTCTGCGTGAAATTGGTCCCTGGTACAAAAAAGGTTGGGGACCACTGCTATAAAACTAAGTGCATTTTTTCTATAATGAAAGGTGTTTAAAGGGTTCATTATGGCTTTAAACAGAATTACAGTTTACTTCTTTTCAGTGTCCAGACCATAAATTCTTCTAAATTCCCCCCCCCCTCTCCTTGTTGGAATTGACCAGATTAGATTTGATAAGGGCAGCGATCAAGTGTTCAGAATTCTAATAATTTTTGGGATTGCAACATTTGTTGCAAACATCTTTTTCATTTTCATAATATAATTTCATCCAGTTCTACCTATACAGGGTGGGGGTTGAAATTGTTTTTCCTCCTCTTTTTTTCTCTTTTTCTCTGAGGGAACGACTTCCTTCAATATTTTCAATTTATTTTTGCTGACTACCGTTACAGAGAATGTCTCAGTTCCAAGAGGGGTCACTTCACATTTAGCATGCCTCTTCCTTGGGGGCTTTGTTATAAAAATGTGGCTGAAATTGATAATTTCAGAGTGTTGCATTTCATTTTCTTCTTTATAAGCTCAGAGGCAGTATTCAGCAGATTCTGACCAGTTCTGGAGAACCAGTAGCAGAAATTTTGAGTAGTTCAGAGAACCGGCCAATCCCACCTCTAACTGGCCCCGCCCCCATCTATTCTCCGCCTGCCATTGAGTCCCAGCTGATTGGCTGGCTCTTCTTTTGTTGCCCTGCACAGGAGAACAGAGCTGAAAAGCAGGTTAGCGGGGTGGGGAGGGAATGGGATTTTGCAGTAACCTTCCCCTGCCATGCCTACTAAGCCACACCATGCTCACCAAGCCATGCCCACAGAACCGGTAGTAAAAAAATTTGAATCCCATCACTGTATAAGCTGATAGGAAAGCTGTCTCTAATTTCAACACGACTTGTCACTCTGATATTATGCAAACTTTTTTTGAAATACTATCTTCAGAACGCAGGAAGCCTGATCCTGAAATTGAAAACAAATCCCTCATTTCTGGATGTGGTTGGAAGGACTTTATTATTAGCCAATCTCCCCCTTTCAAAAGCAGCACAAATCTCCACCTTCCTGCTGCCTTGCCATGAATCTGCAGGGTTCAGCCAAGGGGCTCCAGCAGCTTGCAGGGGCCCACTGAATCACTCTCTTGGTTTGCTTTCTCTGGTTCCATGCACTGCACCCGTCCCTCCAGACCCAAATAGAAGTGTGCAGGGACACTAGCCGCTGCCCCATCCCGCTCACCGTGTTGCTGGTGCTGCCACCACCAGCCTTTCCTGTCACCTGCAGCATGCTCTGAGCACACACTTTGTCAGTGAGTCACTCCCACTTGCATGCACACAAAGCAGTGAGCCGTACCATTCCTCTTCTTGCCAGGGGAAACAAGAAGTTTTCTCCCTCCCCCCCCCCAACCTTTCCAGTTTCCACTTCAGGAAACTGAGCCAGCAGGACTTCAACCAATGGAAAGGCAGAGTCCCGCCCTTCCCTGCATGGATTGGCTGCTGGGACACACGGCTACTTGTCCCACACTGTGAATTGGCTGGGGACAAGTTGGCTTCTGCAAATTACCTGGGATGAGAGTGTGGGGGAGGAGTGTGGGTGGACCATGGGTGGGGGAGGGGCACTGGAGGGACAGCTGAGCATGAATGCCCATGGTGGGTTGGCTGCAGTGGGGGTGGGGGCTATGGGGTATAGGCATGGTCATATGACCAAGATTAATTGTCCTAGAACCAGTGATTGGACTAGAAGACCTCCAAGATCACTTCCATGACTCTGTGTTCTGTGATCTGTTGCAGATTTTTATCTGCAGAAAATTTGTCAATGGTATCTATAGATCCATTTATCTTATTTTAGGTGGAAATGAATGAAAGGAACAGCTTTTGAATTTGCTTCAATGTTTTCAAAATAAATGGCCCTTGTTGAAGTAATTCCCTGTTAGGAGAATGAGTGCATACAGGGAGACATATTTGAGAGTAGTGTTTGAATAATATACACACAGCACACACATACACTGTACAGTAAACGTAGGTTTTTACTTTCCATAAAGGTTTAAGCAAAGTTCAAGATAAGCAGTCCAAAGTAATTTACAGGTTAAATCAGTCAGTTTTCAGTCCAGGGATAATCCAATAACAAAGTCCAGTGTCAAAAACAGTTCAGTATCAGACTTACATCAAATCCAGGAATAGCAGTCAATTAGAAGGAATGGTAATATTCTCCAACAGAAGGAAAAAGAGAAACTCACTGAGACTTCTGAGACTAAGACTAAGACGAAACAACCCAGGTTTCTGGCTACATCTTATGGCCATTTGAGCAACCACACCAATTACAATTTTTTGCATTTTCTTAAAAATACAGTATTAAAATGTTTATCCTGGTTTATATATTTTCAACCCAAATAACTGTTAGGTGACTTATATTCCTAACAGTCCTCAACCAACACAAGAAGTAAAGACTACCCATGACCAAAGATTAATGATAGAAATGTGTGTGCATGTGTGATTCCTTTTATGATTAAGGATCTGGAAATTGAGACATTTTATTAGCATTTCTGAAAGTTGGGATGTGATTTTGAGCAACAATCGTTTGTATTGCTCTTATGGAAATTTATTTGTGGAAAGTACATGTTGTGAGCACCTTACTAGCTACCTCCTGTCAGGAGCAGTGTGCAAGTGCTCATGCTCTGTGCACATGTGCTTATGAACAAGAGCAGAAGAAAATAACCTATATTAGCAATATCTAGAGTAAGGGTAGGCAGACTGAAGAAGAAAGGGGGGCAAAGTTAATTCCTCATTTGGCATTTTTGCCCTATTTAACCCTTGTGGTCAAAAGGTCATGTGATCTTAAAAAAATCATCTCCATGGAGCGTCTAACACAGTGTTTCTCAGCCTTAGCAAATTTAAGGTGTGTTGATTTCTCTGAGCTCAAATACAACCCTGATGCAGCCCTCAATGTAATCAAGTTTGACACCCCTGCACTATACCAATCTGGTGCTTTCTCTTTCAATTATATAGACAAATATCTGAACTATATGGACAATTATCTTCAAATATTTGAGCATTGCTGTCTGGGGAATTCTGGGCGTTGAAGTCCACACATCTGAAAGCTGCCAAGGTTGAGAAATGTTGGATTGTACAGTTTTGCAGGTAACAAGGGTGGAATCTATCCCAAACCAGTTCAGAAGTGGGAGTCTTTTCAACTCACTTTAGTTGTATTCTATGGCAGTATTTAGGATTGCAATCTGCAACAACATCAGCATCACAACTGTTCTTCATAGATTCACGTCAAACAAGTGATGTTTGTGCAATTGGGATTTATTTCTTTTTATTTTCACAAAGTTTTTCCCTACACCAAGGGCAACAAACTATTCTATTACAGAAAACAAAGTAAAATCAAGCCATAGATTGTATCTACTCCCCCTATCACCATCAAGCATTGAGTAGGCTGGATCATTGGATGTCCTTGAGCAGAACAGTCTTTTTGCAGATATGGGGGAAATTGTTGGACCTTTTGCAGCATATTCAGTTATTTCCATAATTTCTGTCATTTCCCTTATTTTAGTTTCAGCCTCTTTTTTGTGTTTCAGATAGAAATGAAGTGAGAGAAGGGAAAAGAATTACTCAGTGGAACTTTTGAAAAGACAATTGTCTTGTAGAAGAACTGCTGTGGTTACCAAGATTCACAAACAATCTGCCAGAACTTTTGGAAACTATTTTGACTTAACCAACCCAAAGGATTCTTAATGCATTGCATCTGCTAATTAAGTACATTCCCCTTTATTTTTCTTCCCATAGACAGTCATAGACTCAAATGGAGCATATACATGCCCCAAAGTTTCCTATTGGCTCTTAGAGTGATACTTTCTAATGGAGAAGGAAATTGGGAAGCGTAATAGCAATAGCAATAAGACTTATATACTGCTTCACAGTGCTTTATGAGCCCTCTCTAAGCAGTTTACAGAGTCACCATCTTGTCCCCAACAATCTGGATCCTCATTTTACCGACCTCAGAAGGATGGAAGGCTGAGTCAACCATGAGCCTGTGAGATTCGAACTGCCAAATTGCAGTCAGCCAGCAGTCAGCAGAAGTAACCTGCAGTACTGCATTCTAACCATTGTGCCACAGAGGCTCTAGAGTAAATAATTTATTGCTTGGAAATTTAGAAATATTACTTTTCTGTCATACCACTTAAACATTCCATTTTGTTCTGTGGAGGACTTACCTATTTTCTTGAGTTCTCTTAGTTCTGGGAGAAAAGCATACACAAGTAAAATTTTTGCTACTTTTCCTTCCTTGTAAATAATAACCACATTGCCTTGCTGTTTGGATGAGGGTCACACAAAGACTACCTTCACACAACTTGCTTAACTGAGTCAGTAATAAATACAGCAGCTGCATTTCCACCATGTGGTACTCTTAGCTAACAAACATTCACTTTAGTTTAATACTTAGTCTGCTGCCCAAATCTGATTAATATACAGTATGGCTTAACATATTGCATAAATACAGAAAATGAGCTCATGCACTAAATAAGGAAAGCATGCTGTGTGCAGAAAGTTAGTGTGTACAACAAAGCTATTTAAGACGAGACAGACAAGATAAACATTCCTTTGTTTGGTAATTGCCTTTAACAAATTTGGCTGGTCAAATTATTATATGCACTTCTTTTTAAAAAAAAATACTCAGTTTTCTGATAAGTTTTTTTGGGTGGCTTACAGAATGTGAGGTCACCAGAAAATAGGTAGACAACTGATGGCATTTGTTATCTGGAACACTCATCAACCTCTAAGAATATGGCCAGTAAACAGGATGATAGATTGCATCTAAGATATTTGGAAAGTATTTTTATTACACTAATGGGCCCATTGTGAGAAGACAAGAAAGGCCAGGTTGGAGAATGATTGTCCTGAAGAAATTCCATTGATGTGGTTGCCAAGAATTGATACAAATGTTATGTCATGCAATGAATGAATGAGCTTATATTTAGTGGTGTTACAAGATCTATTGTGCAGATTTGAAAGCCATTTTATTTAGAGCTGTTCAGGGGTACAGAACCCCAAAAGTTGCCTCAGAGATGCTTTTAGTGAAGGAGCAAGAAGGATAAAAAAAGGTGCATGTTCAGTATATACAGAAAGAAATGGCAGAAAATAAATAAAAGCTACTTACCATCGCTTCATCTCAATTGGCGTCATTCATGTACTAAAAGGGAAACAAACAATATTTCTTTTAATCTGATATGATAACACCCATTACTTCTCCAATGATGACATCTCTATTACCTTCCACATATCATATGTCAGTTCCTTCAGTATCCAGATAATAGACTTGGAGTTGGATTTATTTTAAGAGGTCAGTTATTCGAAAGGAGGGTAAAAGCAGGCCAATGTTTTAGCCTTGCCTGCTGTGAATATGCTCTAGGGACACTTTTTCCATGAAGGAAGAAGGATAAAAGGGGTACTTTTTTAGGTGGAGGGAGAATATGAAGAAAGGAGGGGTAGAAAATAAATAAATAAAACTACTTTCTGGCATTCCACCTCCAGCTCCACCTTGTATGCCCTAAAAGGGAATCAAAAGGTAACCTGTCAACCCTGAAGCTGACCTGGCTGTGGCCATTTGGGGCTTCAGACCTGTCACTGTGGGAGCTGTGGGAAAGGGAGGGGGAATAGAGATAGTTGGGGTGCTGTAGCCAAATAAAATACTTTCTCTTGGGAACCAAGGACATTCCCACCAGGTGTCCAGAAGAAGGGGACTAGAGTCATCTAAGCAGCTGATTGAACCATGTGGCTGACTGTTTGGAGAAAGTGAAAGAACCTTTTCTTTTAATTAGGTGAAAACCACAGGAATATTTAGAGTCAGTTTTCACCAGTTGGTGCCAATATGACATATCAATAAATTTATTCTTTGAGGAATCCACCTGCCTTGGAGATTTGCTTGCGATGAGTGTGTTACTTGGAACCATTCTAATCCGATACAATAACAACAATGATTGCTCCAAGTATGCCATCACTACCATCTTCCATAGCTTGTTTATAAATTCCTTCAGTTCCAGATAAAAATATGTCTAATTTCACAAACATGGAGTGAAAGGAGCCAAAAGATATACTTATGCATCATGTAGAGGAGTCAGAACAAGAAGAAAGAAATGGCAAGTAATAAACAAAAGACATTTTCCATCATTATACCTCTACCACCACCTTGTGCATCCTAATAGGGAAGCAAAAGTAATCATTTTATTGTAACATGACAACACCCAAAGCCACTAGAATATAAAGTGAGAGCAATGTCATTCCTTATTAGCACTGATGAAGTTACCTAGTTGGGGTAATGAAATGGCTGCAAGAAAACAATGAAGCACAGAGAGCACCAAGGACCACTCACACACTCAAGGGTTTTACCAGAGAAATCTAGGGAGGAGAGCTCCATCCCAGGAGCTGTGGATTATTTCCCCCACAGTTGCTGCCCAGACCCTACTAAAGTAACAACTAGAATAGGCAAAGTGTCATACAAGAAGACTGTGTACGTCCATCAACAGAAAGGGCAACTCATAGTTGAAGATCATTTAAGAAACTAGATGCAAAATTTGTGGGACAAATTAATTGGGCAATTTCACCAATGCTTCCCTGAGAAGCCACATGTCAGGGTTCTGCCCTAGTCAAATCATGAGCCTCAAGCCAAACTTCAAAAGAAATCCAAATATTTATTGGATGTTGGCACTTATCCTAATAAAGCCAGCTCTGACTCACGTAATTAATGGTTCACCTATGCCCTGTTTCCTGCTCCCCCTTGGGTGTGACATGCTCCAGCTGGAGCACCTTCATGGCTGGTGTGTCATAAATCATATTCTCCAATCAAGGACTTTTGTGGGCTCTAGACACCACAAGCCTCCAACTGGATCAGTAACCTGGGAGACCGTTTTGGTAAGGTATGCGTGGAATGTACTCCTGGTTTTTGATTTCCTTGCTACTCCTTCAGGGTTCCCCCCCCCCCCCATTCCCTGTGGCAACTCAAAAGGAGGCCAGGAATGCTTTACAAGTTGACACCACAGGACAAATTCCTGGCCACCCAACCCAAGTCATTCAAATAATTGTGCTATGACTTCCATTCCGGACTTCATGGCCTGGGGGAGGGAGCTTCTAACGCTGTACATATTTTCCACCAATGACCACCTGGCTGAGTAGTCAGTTCAGATATATGGGAGGAAACTTCTTTTGAAACTACTTCACTGACCCACCCCTGACAAGTTCCCATGCAAACTCAGATTCAGTAGATGTTATGGAGAGGACAACTACAAGAATGCCATTGAAGAAAGGGGGACAGGAAGGGAGAGAGGGTGATGCTTTTAGGGAAGGAGGGAAAAAGATAAGATATATTTCTTCAGATATTTCTTCAGAAAGGAAAGGCTGCAAATAAATGGAAGCTACTTATCATCTGTCCACCTCTCTGCATTTTCTGCATGTCCTAAAAGGGAAACTAAAGGAAACTGTTCTACTCTGATATAATAACACTCTTGACTTGTTCAACTAGGCCATCAATGCTGTCTTTGGTGTCTTATATATGAATCCTTTCATTCTAGAGATAAAAAAATATTTTCTGTATTTTTCGCACTATAAGATGCACTAATCATAAGATGCAACTCGGTTTAGAGGAGGAAAACAAAAAAAACAAAATATGAATATGGAGTGCTCCCTCACTGTGAATATGGAGTGCTGATTATGGAGCAGCAGTATAGTGAGGGCAGGAGGCGGAGCCTGAGATGACCACAGATAGGTTTCATCTCATGTCCCACCTCTGCCTATTGAATCCTGCACTGCGGAAAAGAGACAGAAGAGGCATTCAATGACAAAGATAGAAGAGGTGGGGTTCAGCACTGTAAAAGGACTCTGTTGCCGCAGCCCATATTTTTCACTCCATAAGAAGCATAGACATTTCCACCCAATATTTTTTCGGGGGCGGGAAATGCATCTTACGGAGCAAAAAATACGGTATGTACTTTCATCCAACCTGGAGTGAAAGGGGGCTAAAAAGACACACATCTGTTAAACTGTTCTGAGATATGTTTTCCTTCCTTTTTTTCAATAATCTTACACATTCACACAATGAAAATATCAACACTGAAATATGCTTGCATAGATTTTTTTTTTGCTGGTATTATATGTATATATTAACATAGAAGTGTTGTGGCCTGACATCAGACAGCGGAGCTGGCGGAAGATTCGGACAGTGAGGAGATTGGGGAGGAACATGGGCCAGTCTTGTAGTCTGGGGAAGGCTCTGATGAGTGATCTGCATCAGAGGCAGAGATGGGTCTAGGGCCATCTGAGAGTTATCTGCTGCCTTTGGAGTAAGACATCAATGAAGCAAAAGAACAGCTGGAGCCTCTGCACATCTGCAGAGTTGCTAGAAGAAAGGAACAGCTGAAGAACAAGGCCGACTTGGGAGTAAAGCCACAGGTGGACAAACCCAGTGGTAACAAAGGATCTTCTTTTTGTATTAATTATGGGAAAATCTGGTGACTGATTCAGCTTCAGAATTGATAGAAAAGTAGGAAAGGACTACTTTTCTACTCCTCTGTCAAGGACCTTGGAGTGCTCATATCAAATGACCTAAGTATCAGAGCTCACTGTAATAGCACTGCCAAAAAGGCATTAAGAGTTGTAAATCTAATCTTACGAAGCTTCTCCTCTGGAAATATCTAATTGCTAACTAGAGCATACAAAACTTTTGCCAGACCAATACTCGAATAAAGCTCTTCAGTCTGGAATCTGCAATGTATATCAGACATGAATACAATTGAGCGAGTCTAGAAGTATTTCACAAGAAGAATACTATACTCCTCTGCTCACAACAGAATACCTTATATCATCAGGGGGAGTTGGACAATCTTGAACTACACCACCTATGGTTAGACTTAAGTGTATCACACAAAATTATCTGCTACAATGTCCTACCAGTCAATGACTACTTCAGCTTCAACCACAACAACACCAGAGCACACAAGAGATATAAACTCAACGTAAACTGCTTCAAACTCGATTGCAGAAAGTACAATTTCAGCAACAGAGTGGTCAATGTCCAGAATGCACTACCTGACTCTGTCGTTACATCCTCTAACCCAGAGGTGGTATTCAGCCAGTTCGCATCTACTCGGGCGAACTGGTAGCAAGATTTTGGTGTGGGTCGCCGAACCAGTGGCAACATCTAGCTGGCAACGCCCCAACCCGGTTGGCTGATTTCTGCTCACTTGCTTACCCTGTCCACCTGATGCTCACTCACCCCAGTTTAAAGAAGGACTGTTCCCTCATCCTAGCCATGCATTTTCAAGCAGCCACTTGAAAACACATGACTGTGGGCAGAGCAGCAATCCGTTAACCTGCAAAATTGTTCCAAGGCTGGATTATTCATGGACACTAGAAGTATTGCTTCCCTTTGTGAGTCAAGTGCCTGGAGTGAGAAGGAATGAAGGCTTGGGGGTGGGGGGAATCCAGCCATGGAGAAGTTTGCAGGAGTCTTTTAAAAATGCTGGATTCACTTTCCCTTATGAGCAAAGTGCCTGGCGGAGAGGGGATGAAGGCTTGGGGATGGGTGGGAATCCAGCTATGGGGAAGTTTGCAGGAGCTGCAAATGCAAGCCCATTAACCTGCAGAACTTCTACAATGCTGGATTCACTTCCCCTTGTAAGTAAAGTGCCTGGAGTGAAAGGGAATGAAGGCTGATGGGTGTGTGTGTGTGTGTGTGTGTGTGTGTGTGAGAGAGAGAGAGAGAGAGTGAGAGAGAGGGAGAGAGAGAGAGAAAGAAGAGAGAGAGAGAGAAGAAAGAAAGAAAACAAGAAAGAGGAAGGGAGAGAAAGAAATAGGAAAAAGGAGAAAGAAAGAAAGAAAGAAAGAAAGAAAGAAAGAAAGAAAGAAAGAAAGAAAGAAAGAAAGAAAGAAAGAAAGAAAGAAAGAAAAAGAAATAGGGAGAGAGAGAGTTGTGAGTGTGTGAGGGAGAGAGAAAGAAAGGCAGGGAGAGAAAGACAGAAAGAGACAGAGAAACAAAGAAAAAGAAATAGGAAGGAAGGGAGAGAGAGAGAGAGACAGAGACAGAGAAAACTGTGCTATTATTTTTAATTGTTGCATTATTTATCATGTGTTAATATTTTACACTGTCCCTACACCTAGAGTGATTCTATTGCCTTCTTTTTGGCCCAGGGCTACCACATATTTTTCAGGGTTTACATGCATTCAATGTCTATAGTCCAGAGCATAAATACATGTGTGTTTAACAGAGTTGAAAGGGAGTTTGGAGGTCTTCTAGTCCAAGCCCCTGCTCAGGCAGGAAAACTGAGGATGCCAAACTCTGAGTAGAGGTCCTGGGAAAGGTGTCAGAATAACACTTAGAAAGGACTTTGGGGGAAAACCCTATATTTGTCCAGTCTTTTTTAAAAATTCCAGTGATTGATCACCCAGAAATTCTGGGGACAAGCAGGTCCACTGGTTAATTGTTCTCACTGTCAGGAAGTTTCTCCTCAGTTCCAGGTTGCTTCTCTCCTGGATTAGTTTCCATCCATTGCTTCTTGTTTGCCTTCTGGTGCTTTAGAAAATACATTCCCCCATCCCTTTCTTTCTGGCAGCCCCTTAAAAGCCTGTTGCCTATCACATTCTTGGGTAAAGCATGGGAGCCATTTCTTCTTTTCAATGGTCCATGAAAGTACATCTATAGTACGTAGATAATAAAGTCAAAAAAAGGTGAACAACATTTTTACAGAACTATAGATAAGTTGAGGCTGGGTGTGACAAGGAATGGCTGGGAAGGGAGGGGCCAGGTGAGGCAGCCCTCAACGTGAGTTGGCCACACCCATTCAGCCACATGACCACCAAGCCATGCCCACCAAATAAGCCATGCCCACAGAACCAGTAGTAAAAATTTTTGAATCCTACCATTGCTCTAATCCCCATTCATTTAATCTCAAACTATCCACTATTGACCTCACCCCATTCCTAAGAGGTCTGTAAGGGGCGTGCATAAGTGCACTATCATGCCTGCCATCCCTGTCCTATTGTCCCCATTTATTCATACCTATTTCCTGTATTCTTACACATGTTTATACTTATACCTATTGTCTTGTAAGTGATTGACAAATAAATAAATAAAAATAAATAAAATAAAGGCTTCATACCATTCTACTTCTGCTTCTGCCTTGCCTTCCCTAAAAGGGAAGCAGAAGGTAAGCGTTCAAATCTGATATGATATCATCCATGACTTCTACACAGGAGCCTCTATGGGTTGGGAACAAGATTTAGCAAGGTAAGTGAACCCAGCAGCGAAGAAAGACTGCATTAGCACTGTTAGGGATAACATTGTTCACCCTAACTGTTTTAGGTGAAATACTAACTATAAATCATAGTTAGTGTATGCAGCTTTAACTGTAAAATAGCAACTATGGGTGTGGTTATGAAAACCATATAAAAGTAGCAAGGCTACAGCTTGCTCTCTCTCTCTCTGGCTTTGATGATCCCTGATTACTGCTTGGAAGCAAGACTGCATTGCTCGAACGGGAGAGACAACAACGGACTGATTTATGTGAACTGACAATAGGATATTCTACATGGACTTTGCTAACTGAATATCCCTGAATGGACTGACTACATGGTAAATGAATATTGGACTGTTTTTGACTATGCCATAAACTTATACTGGAATAAAATATATTCTTGATAGCACAAGCGTATCTGTTATTTTTACTGTATGTTAATAAACATACAAACTTAGCTCACTCATTTATCTGTGTGCCTATCTGACTAACGCTGCACATTCTGTTTAGCTTGTCTACCTAACCCTGGTTGGGGAACCCAGGCTTAACACTGGTTATGGGCCCAGAGGCTGCAAAGTCAGTTTAACTAGGTTAAACAGATTTATGTAAAAAGTGAGAGTTTGTATTGTTATACATTACAGTAAACAGACAGCTGTGTTTTATTAATTATATTTTTATATCCATATAAGAAAACATGGCACAAGTCAATTTACAAAGTTTGTCCCTTATATCCAAGCTGGATGGAACAAACTATGTATCATGGTCTACAAAATGTAGTCTACTTCTACGAAGTGAAAGTCTGTGGGACATAATTGAAAATCCACCAAACGTAGAAGAATGGGATCCAGAAGATGAGGAAGACAGACTAAAGATAGAAGAATTTAAGCATAAAAATCAACAAGCCATTTGTATAATTGGGTTAACCTTAACTGATCAACAGCTTGTTTATATCCACGGAGAGAAAACGGCTTTTGGCTGTTGGCAGAAACTGAAGAGGATTTATGTCCGAGATAAGGTTGGTGCACACATAAATCTCACACGGAAGCTTTTCAGGACACATCTCCAAACAAATGGTGATATGCAGAGTCATTTAAAAACTATGCAAAGCATTTTTCAGGAATTACACGAAAAAGAGCTAATATTCTCTGAACAACATCAAGTTTATATAATTCTATCTTCCCTTGATGAAAGTTATGATAACTACGTAACTTCACTTGAAATTTTGCCAAAGGAAAATTTAACTTTAACTGATATAACTGGCAGATTGAT
>BLBF01000072.1:99308-123194 GCA_015471245.1 Laticauda colubrina
TTTAGCTTGTCTACCTAACCCTGGTTGGGGAACCCAGGCTTAACACTCTATTCCAACAGCTTCACATAATGCCTCTCTCTTCTATGCCATCTGCCTCCTTCTCCCCATATATATATTAAATATGCAGATTTGTGTCTCTACCTGTATATGCTCTACTTCATTTTCAGTGTAGCTATGTCAAGAAAAAGGACTATTGAAATCTCATAAGAGTATTATATTTCCTCTTTCAGCTCCTACCAGAATATCATCTTAGATTCAGAGCATTTGCTAATCAGAAAAAGGTTCCACAAAATTTAGGCCACCCTGAATTCTAAAGCCTTATTCAATCTACTCCGACCTATCAAAGTTTGGACTGTTTGATTCATTCTTTTTAAAGAATGAGATGACCATCATAGCTTTCATCATAAAATAACTGTCCTCCTAAGTATATAACATGGGTATACTGTATCTCACTGCTTTATATAGAAATGCTAAATTTTGGTGATCTTGGAGTAGAATCCAAAAAAGGCTGCTTCATCACATGCAAGAAAGATGTTTCATATAGAAAAGGGAGAAGATGATCAAAGAGTACTTACTATAATGTTGATTATATCTTCCTCCTTCATTTGATTCTACAATAGAAATAAATAAATGGCATCAACTCTATTCTCATATGACACCATATATGAATTTTCCAACTGTATTATTTCTGCTATTTTATGTTTTAATTCCTCAGATAGAAAACATATATTACTTATTACAGCAGGAAGTGATTTGGGACCAAAAATTAATTAATTAATAGAATTCTGCGGCCCCTTGTCCTTTTCTTTCTCTTTTCAATATTTTTCTACATTCACACAACCACAAGATGCACAGAGAAACCTAAATCAAAACGTTTATATAGAATGTATGCATGAACACAAAAGAAGGTTTCAGAGAGGTCTTTTAATATACAGTACATGTCTTTTTGGGTTAAAGCTCTTCCGGGAATATGTACTGCAGACCTTCATTTCATATGCGAACCTAGAGTCAGGGTTTTTACCTAACCATGTCAGTAAAAATCTCAGCAGCTGAATTGATACAACATATGAAACTTGGATATTTATAATCTGTATTAGATTTTTATATATTGTTGTGTAGTTTCTTGAGTTGGGTTATTTCACCATTTTAGCATTTAATGTATGATGCAAACTATAGAAAGAGGATTGAATTAGTAACCAGGATATATGATTTCCATTAATGATACTAAGTAGCTAAGTAAGTTAAACTTTGGATTTATGAAATATTTTGGATCATTTGAAAAATCTCTCTTTCTGGGTTTGCCAGATGTCCCAATCAAATAAATCCTGAAAAGGAGGTGGGGAAATCTATCTTACCAGCAAAATTGCATTTGATGCAGGAAATATTTATTTCATTTATTAAGTTTGTTTTCTGCCCATCTTGCCATAAGGAGTAGAGACAAAAACTACTACTAGACCAATGTTTCTCTGAAGATGCTTTAAGTGTTGGGTGAAGAAAAATATAAGAAATGCTTATTCAAAGACAAGAAGAATATTGAAGAAAGAAATAGAAGAAAATAAATCAAAGATACTTACTACCATTCTGGCCATAGGACCATCTGGGACGAATGCTTTCTACAAAGGAAACAAAGAAGCTCAGTTCTGTTCTGGCAAAATAAATATCACTAAATATAACTATGCCATCACAAGGAGTGGTAAAGTGGCCGAGAGGTGGAGCTCTCGCCTCACAATCAGGAGGCAGATATTTCTCTCTCTGGACACATTGAGATTATATCTGCTGAACAAAACTTCACACTGGCGACAGGAAGGTCATCTGGCCATTAAGCACTCCATTCAGTAGCCCAGACTCCACCTCCTGCAAGGGATTATGGGTAATTAAAAGTAGATAATGATAATTATACCATCACAGATGAAATGTCTGTAGATCCTTTGAAGGGAGAGAGGCTCAAGAGAGCTACTGTGGTTACATTTAAGGAGGATAACATAAAAGACAAAGAGCACATGAGAGAACTTAAGTGTGTATGTACTTACAATCAATGCACACAATGATTTACCACCATTAAATGTCTTCATACAGTTTATCACATTAGGTATCATGTCCTATAAGGAAAGAGAAAAGGCATTATTCTCTTTTCTTGACTCCTTCATAACCACATTGTACCAGGGCATGATATTAACAACTGTGTGGGCCTTTCCCGGACCACTGAAATCTATTAACATACACTGGTGAGTCCTTGAGAGCCAGGGAGATGTGAATGTCCTCACATCACCAAAGATGATTTAGTAACAGAAGCTTGACATCTCATCCAAAGCAGAAGTGGTATTCAGCAGGTTCTGACCAGTTCTGGAGAATCAGTAGCAGAAATTCTGAGTAGTTCAGAGAACCGGCAAATATCACCTCTGCCTGGAGATTTTAGAGTATCCTTCCCCTGCCATGCCCACCAAGCCACACCCACAGAGCCAGTAGTAAAAAAAATTGAATCCCACCACTGATCCAAAGCATTCATTATACTCCTTCAAGGACAAGGACAACAAAGTCAAGGTTGTCAAGAAACATCCTTCATCTTGAATGAAGAAACAGTTCAAAACTTTAAGGCCGCTCAAAGATTTTATCATATTGTAAATCAACATCATTACCTATTCCAAAATATTTACAATCTGCTTTTCCAAACAAGCTGAGCCCTCCTACATCAAACATTTCCCCCAGGAAATTTACAAAGTGTCTTGATCACACATACAATAAAATGAAATGTGTTAGGTTTAGGAGACAAAATTATATAGTTATAACAGCTATGATGGCTCCACCTAGACCCATATTGTAGGGGCATGTGAGCCCAGGCAAACTTACCTTGTTGTGCATATGCATACCTCCCAGCTGCAGAGGCTTCCCTCGAGCTTCTGGGAGGCCAAAAAAGGGCTCAAACGGGTTGAAAATCAGCTGGGAGGGGCAGTGCACATGTGCAGGGAGCATGGGGGGCACTCATTGCCTTCTGGGTGCTGGTGCACATGCAATCTTTGGCACAGGAGCCCAAAGGTTAGCCACCACTGACCAGAGAGTGTTCCTTAACTATGGCAACTTTAAGATATGGGCATAATGCCAGATGGTTATGATAAAGGGACCACATATTTAGTTTTATACATACTGACTGCAGCAAGGATCAGCTTCACAAGATACTGGAAAAATGAGAACACCCTGCCAGATGAGGAGGTAATTCAGAAAATTTCAGACTGTGCTGAAATGGACTTTAAAAATAAATAAATAAATGTGTCTTCATGCCAAAGACACAGAATACTATTCAATATGGAATAGCTTCTATGAGTGGTTAGAGACTAAAGGTAGAAATTAGAGGAAAAAAGATGATGAATGTATCTAAAATAGAGATGGTATGTAATTATAAACATTATAATTACTAAAAATGTAAATGAGTTAATATAAAAAGACATTTAGTTAAAAGTACTTGGTGATATTATTACGAGTATCATGTGTTATTATTAGTATATATTAGTACTCCTATCACTACATGTGTTAATATTTAATGTGGTATTCTTTATAGTTTTCTCTTTTTCTCTCTCTTGTAAAAAATATACCCTGACTATCCACGATATTCAAAACTGTTTTTGAATAAAATTATATTTTAAAAAAAGATATGTGTGGATTTCAACTGCCATAATTCCCCAGCGACATGCTAGCTGGTAAATTTCAGGAACTGAAACCTAGTGTCAACTCATTCAAGCAGATGCCAGTGATATGACAGTGGGAGCAGTGTTAGTCCAAAGAAACAACCAAGGAAGCCTACAGCCCTGTACCTATACCTCCCGCACCTAAAGTTCCTCTTGTGGCATTTGAGTTGCCATTAATATTTTCGACTAATCTTTCCCTTTTTTTCCTTATTTTTTCCTCACAGACACAGAGAAGTGATGGGCTGCATGGGAAAAAGAGGCTTTCTGGCAAGATGGACACTGCAAACCTGGCACTACCTGCTGAAAGAAGGGGGAAGATACCATTTGAAGTCTGGACCCACCATATAAATCTGGAATCCCTGAGGACCCGGAGAAAACTATCACCCAAGAAGTCCGTTCAGTACTTCAACTGATCTGACTTCATGCTAAAACAGGCAGGGTGACCGATCAAGGAACAGATCCGTGAATTCAGGAGAAGCAGTTGGAAACTACCCCTTTTGCTTGAGTGGATGCTGGTTCATTTTTTTAGAATATAAGCCTGAACAAATTAAGCTCGAGACTCATGATTTAATTTAATTAAACTGGAATCCTGACACCTAGAGGATCTAGTACTGTAAGCTATGCAAACCAACAAGTGAATAAGAACTCTCTTTGCTCAATATGCATAAGACTTCCCTGTCATGATAAGCTACATTGCAATTCAGTTTCACATTGCTCACCTTTCCACCTTATTTATGTATTTATTGCATTTGATAATATATATAAGTATAAACATGATTATTAATACATGAAATAGATACCTTCTGCTCCTCCACCAATATTTCCTCCTGTTCTCTTACTCTACTAATTTGCTACAAAAACTGAAATGTAGGGAGAAGCATATAGTGGACAATGACCAAAAAAAGGAAGATGAGATAGGAAAAGGTGATAAGATTCCAGCTTGAAAATCTGTACAAACAACCATAATAATAACATTGCCAACCCCAGCTAAAGAACTGGCAACTGTAGTTATATAAAATATAAGTAAGGACTGTGGAAATGATGCACGAAAGACTTGTCACCAACCAATACGCTGTATGTAATTTAAGATGGTTTTATGTTTTGTCTACATATGTTTGTTTAAAAAAAAATAAAAATTAAAAAAAAGAACTGGCAACTGTGATTTCACATTGTTTTGTACAATGATAATGATATGATAATTTATTACACTTATGTGCTGCTTGACTCCCAGAATGTTTGGGCAGTTGGTATGAATCTGTTAGGTGTCTCAGGATTTAGCATGTCTATCATAATTTATGGGATATTCTGATCATGGGTCCCAAGACAATTTCTGGGTTAAAAGTCCTAGATAGACCCTGTGGAGTTCTTGGTTGGTTGCTTGATTGCCGAAATTTCAATTCCCTATTACAGGGGTGTCAAACTCATGGCCCATGGGCCAGATGCATCATGTGCTGGCCAGCCCCACCTCCGGTTTTAGCAAAGGGAAAAAAGTTCTGATACATCATGTGACAATGACATGACGATATGAGTTTGACACCCCTGCCCTATTAGAATATCATCAGTGCAAGGCCACAGTGAAGAACAAATACGGTATATACTTGCCCTATCACAGTTGATCCACAAGAGATACAATTTCAAAAAGTATAGTATAGCATAATATGGCATAGTGTAGCATAGCGTAGTGTAGCATAGGATAGGATAAGATAGGATAGGATAGTGTGATAAAAAGAGATGCTGTCTTGAGCTATATGAAAACAAACAGAGTCAATAGTAGTGATTTCTGACATTCCCTACTGGTGTCCCATAAGGAACGTCAATGGGAAAGCTGGCAGGAAATCAGAAGTTACAATCATATGAGGTTATTTCTTAATGGTCCTTGTTTAAAGACAGCAAAAAGAACTGCTGTTGTTAAGCAATATGATTATGTACCTCCTGCTTTATGACTCCATTGCTTAGCAACTGAGTTCCTGGTCCAAACTGCTGTCATAATGTAATTTCATTTGCCCCGCCTCACTTTAGGGCACTTTGCTCTACCAGAGTGCAGGCAGTTGGTATATTTTTAATGGGTAAAGCAGTGTCTGAAGCTGCTTTATCAGCACTAACCCTTCATTCTCCGGGCACAATGGGGATGATTGCTGAGGGTGGAAGTGGAATCACTAAAGGGGTACCTGATCACATACAGGAAGAATATTTCACAAGGAAAGTCATAGGACGAGCAAAGAGGTACTCACTGCTAAATCTTCAAATGAACACTTCTTCTCCATGCACTCCTGCAGAGGAAGCAAAAGCTATTATCTCTATTCTGACATAACATCAAGTATGACTTCTGCAACCAGGTTCTGCAACATAGGATAGACAGCTATACAAATCTATGAAATTTTAAAAAAAACCTAGCCACTTCATTTCTATCATCTCTGATGTCAGATGCATGGACTGCTTCATTCTATACATGAGGTATATGCATTTCTTATCAGAAAAGGGATGGGGAGGGCCAAAAAGGCACAAATGAGTGATTTGTGTTCTGAAACACTTTTATTGCATTCTCTTTTCAATATTCTTCCACTTTCATACAATGAATTCTGCACAGAGAAATCCAATGGAATCATACTTGTATTAAATTCATGCCTCAAAAGATAAGATGCTTTCTGACCAAAAAAAAAGAAAAAGTCCATTGAGCAGATATTTAATAGAGAGAGCAACTGGGGTTTAAGCTGATTGGGAACCTGGCATTAAACCACTACATTCCATATTTGTAGCCCTGGACTTATGACTGGTGACTTAGTGAATGTTCAGAGTTGTTTTGTATCATTTGAACAATTCCTGTTTCTAGCTTCCACAGCACTGCCTGGTAAAACAGATTCTGGAAAGGAGGATGATGTCAACTCATAAAACTCATATGCCTGTTTTAGTAGTTGCCATAAAAAGGGGGGAGGGAGCGGGGAAGAAGGAAATCTGGAAGAGCAAGTGTAGCAGTTTGAAAGTGAAAGTACATTCCAACTCTTATCTTTAAAAGATTGTAACTAAAATGTCAGAGTTGTCTTCATACAGGACAGTGCCAGTATGTTGCCTCTAATAAATCCTTTGAAGTTTGGTGAAGTTTGGCTCGAGAATCATGATTTAATTACAGCGATTGCTGGAATGCTGACATCATCTTACCAACAAAACTGCATTTGGGCCACACAGTTGAGTTCCACCAATAAATTACAGTAATATAAAGAAATTGTCTCTTCCTCAATGCAAAACTGTTCTTTGGAGGCAGTTCTAAAAAGGCCTTATCCACATATACAATCAAATAAAGTGAGTTTTGGTTTGGGGTGAGTAGTGTTATAACCTGTGAATGCTTCATTGCAGGCAAGAACTATATTACTCAAAACAAAGACACAATATGAAGGAAGAGCTACTTACCATTGCTCGAGCCAAATCTTTTTCACCCAAATTACTCTAGAATGAAAACAAGAATGTCAGATTCTATTCTAATGGAAGGTACCCAGAAGGTTTCCATCTGTGTCATTATTACCATATTGTGTACTTGAATTGCTCCTTGAGGAAACTTAGGAAACAGGTGTTTTCTTATTACAATAAAAAGTGCTTAGTCTAAAAAACAAATTTGAATCAACAGTATTCTGATATTTTTTTTTGTTTTCTTTATCTTCTTCCACATTCATGGAAGTATAATATGCATCAAGCATCCTGAGGAATAATGGTTGTACTCTATTCATCAGCATACAAAATGATTGCTTAGAAAACAGTAGCTTTACTAAACATAGCATTGGGATAACAGCTTTTGAGAATATTGCGCTATATGTCAATACTAGTTCTATACCCATGTTTCGCTACGAAACTATGTGATCGCACTTAGTTTTGGGAGAAAAAAATAAAGGGGGGATGGAATTCTGCCTCTGCCTACCAGCATCCATCGATATTCATCTGGCTAGCATCCTGTCAGTGACAGAGTTGAGGGCTGTTTGGAAACTGAAGCAGTATTTGCCATGTGAGCAAGAAGGAGACAGCAAGGAGCTTGGGTGTGGCTTAGCTCAACTGTTCTGTACTAAAGCTGCTTGGTGCTGTGAAACTAAAACTGAAACTGAAACTCCTCTCCTCTGCTTGTGTTTTGCATTTGGAACAGATTTCTTTTCAGGTGGGGAGGGGGAGTAGAACTCCTTAGCATCAGAACATGTTAATAATAATATAAGAAAAACTAATGCTCTGATGGGCATTTTGAAAAATCCTTTCTTAGTGAGCATCTAGAAGCCAAGAGGAACATATGTGCCAAATTTCAAATTTGTAGGCTTTACAGTTCTGGAGATTTTGTGGTGATGTGTGTGTGGTATTTTGCTTTTATATATATACTGTTAAATTGACCAACTTTTTACAATTAAAAGGAGGACACAAATAAATTGAAAAAAAAACCCAAAGCCACTTGCGCATGGCGCACTCTTGCGTGCAGCACATTCTCTCAAAACAATTCTTCTGTATGGAGCACATGCGTCTCTTAATCACGTCTCACCGCACTGTACCGAACCTTGATGAATCATCATGTCAAATACAAATACATACAATGGATCAGATTGGCATTGATCAAATATGGAGATTTACAGATTAGTCTTCAAATATCAAAAAGGAGGACATGTAGGAGGACACTTTTTGAGGGAGGACAGAACTTAAAAAAGGAGGACTGTCCACCCTAAAGGAGGATGGTTGGTCACCTTAATACTGTAGATTTTAAAATATGGATTTACTGTAGTTAATAACACCTATAGAAATACAACATCATTATGATGGAATATTGGTGTTTTTTAATTCTATTACACTTACTCCCTCTCTCTTTTATCATCTCTGCTTTTCTTCCTCCAGATAATTTCAAATATGAAAATATATTCATTGTGAAATATGCAGATTTGTGTTTCTACCTATACACACTCTACTTGATTTTCAGTGTAGCCATATGAGCAAAAGGGGATATTGGAATCCCACAATAGCATCTCATTTCTATAATTCTGTAGCTTTCTGTAAATGCTACAAGAACATCAGCTCAAATTCAGAGGATTTTTCTGGACAGTTAAAAGTCCCAAAAGTATTTAGACCATCCTGAATCCTAAACCCCTTATTTAAGTACCGAACACAGCCCCACTTAACCTTCCCAAACTTGGGAATGGCTGGAGGCAACATTTATCTAAGAATGAGTATCATAGCTTTAATCATAAAAGTTAACTATCTCCTAAATATATAAACTGGATATATTTCAATATTTATACCAGAGCTTCGAAATTAAGGGCTTACCATTAAATGCGTTAATCCTTCTTCACCAAGTACTGACTACAAAAGAAAGAAAGGTATTATCTCTATACATATAATAATGTATATCATTTCTCCAATGATCTACAATAAAAATGAATTCCTTCCTTCTTCATATTAGAAAGGATTGGTTTTTAATAGACACATCTCTTGGGTAAAATCTGTTCTGGGAATATGTAGTAAATGTTTTCATTTCATAGGTGAACTCATGTTAATGAAGTCATGCTAATATGTTGCCTGCCAATAACAATTCAAACAGCTGCATTGGTACAACATCCCAGATTTGGATATTCAGTTTGATTTTTATACACTGTTTTGTGGTTTACTGAATTGGGGGAGCACACATTATTTCATCATTTTAGCATTTAATGCATTATACAATTTACAGAAAGAGGGTTGAATTAGTAGCCAGGATATGTGCTTTGCATGACCATACTCATACTAAGAAGCTAACTAAGTAAATTTGAGAAAGACTTTGACTTCATGAAATATTTTTGGATCATTTGAAAAATCTCTAGTAGTGGTGCGATGGCCTAGAGGTGGAGCTCTTGCCTCACAATCAGGAGGCTGTGAGTTCGATCCTAGGTAGAGAAAAATATTTCTCCCTTTGGGCACAGTGAGAATCTATCTGCTGAACAAAATTCTGCATTGGTGACAGGAAGGCCAGTTGAAATTCACACATCGTAAAAGTTGCTGAGGTCAGAAACACTTCACTAGAAGCCTCCTGTCTTTGCAGAAAGGTTCAAAACAGCTCTGCTAAAGCGTAGCAATAGCATTTAGGCTTATACACCACCCCATAGTGCTTTACTGCACTTTCTGGGAGGTTTATAATGATTATTTGCATAATTGCCCCCAATAATCTGGATCTTCCTTTTACCAATCTGACTGCCAGCTGATTGCAATTTGTCAGTTTGAATCTCACCAGGCTCAAAGTTGACTCAGCCTTCCATCCTTCCAAGGTGGGTAAAATGAGGACCCAGATTGTTGGGGGCAATAGGCTGACTCTGTAAACCACTTAGAGAGGGCTATGAAGTACTGTGAAGCAGTATATAAATCTAAATGTGATTGCTATTATGGAATGCTGGGATTCATGATTCGCATGGGAGTGAAATTTAGGGAAGTTGTGGCCTCTACACCTTCCAACTACCTCCTAGAAAACTATAGATAGTAAGGTGCAAGGGCCAATTCCTGCCCTTTTTCCCACCTCCCTCTGGCCCCTACATCTAATCTAGTTTACAGGCTAGAGGCTATTAGCTGCTTTGCAATCGACTCTGAAGTTTGAAAAAACTTAATAGTGATGGCTGCTGAGAGAGAGTTAAGGGAGGACTTGATGCCTGCTGGTGAAGGGGGGCTAGTGAGATGGGATTGGCTAGGGGTCTCCAGCAGTCAACAGATGACTTCTCTTCCTATCTGGAAGAAGGGGGCCATTGGAACATGCTGAAATGGGGAGTGGGCCAGGATACAATTCTCCTTACAGCCTGTGGCTCCCTTTGTAATATTTTTCTGGAGGGAAGTTGAGTCTGTTTTATTTAAAAATGAAAGAGCTAAATTTTATGGCAGAATCTGTGAATTGGTGTTTTGTGTGCATGTGTAGAAATAAGAATCCATGGGTTGATGAAACTGAATAATCAAGGACTGAGATTGCCTAAGGAAAGAGCATGAAATAAATAAAGAACTACTTACCATAACTTTTTCCATCATGTTGTCATTGTCTGTCTACAAGGGGAAAAAAGGGTATCCATTTCAACCCCCTTTGGAAAACTTAATAGGATATGATCCTGTTGCAAAGCTATCAATAGAATTACAAAGCTCTACTAAAATTTCAAAAGAAGCAATGAATGCAGTAATATCTTTTTTTACTGCCATAACTGAAAAAAATGATGAATTAGAATGTGTCAATGGTGACCTGCCACAACATTCTGGATGACACACCAGAGTTCACCAACATCAGATAACAACTTTTGTCAAAAGCATGTCTGATTCTCACAGGATTTTTGGAGTGGTGGCCACAGAAGAACAGGGTGTGCTTCCACAGTCTGGCCTTCAGATTGACCAGAAACTACATAAGAGAGTCATGCATTCACACAGTCTCCAGTGCCTCAAAAAATCACATGAGAACAGGGAAAGTTTTCCAGTGGTTTTTGGAAGCTGCAGAGGCTAAGAAAGAACATTCATTTCAAGCAAGCCTTGTACATCCTGGAACAGCCTCAGGTAGCCTTGGGGAAAGGCATGAAGTAGTTTTGGGGGATGGCAATTGTTCCAGGCCTCTACTTCAGGTGAGCCTCTGGGCTGCCTCCAAGTGCCATTATTCATGGTAGCCCAGATGGATGAGTGTGAGCAGGGGAGATACAGAATTGTTTCTCTTTTGTTCAAGACAGGGAGTGAAATACCAGCAGAATCAAGGCAGGCATTTTCTATATTTTTGACAGGCCCAGCAATCACAAAAGTGCTCTTTCCTAATCCAAAAAGAAAAGTAAAACTAAATAAACATGGAGGGGCGCAGTGATGAGAGGAAAAAATGTCATCAAGACTTTACTGTTATTCTATTATTATTATTTTGCTTTAGCTCCTAAACCAAATATTCATGGGGTTGCTCGAGTTCTGGTTGCCCTCCAAGGTTATCTGAGATATTCTGTTGATTCTCCCCTGGCAACCTTGGTTGCATGATAGCTGCTCCGTTATCTATATCTGCTCACCTTTCCTGCTTTGCCAAAGGGAATTGTATCCCACTAAAACTATGTCTGCTTCTCAGGATTCTCAGACAGGTGCTAACTTCATAGGCCACTATTAGAATTAGAATAGACCATTATTGAGCAATAATATCATGGAAAAACTTCTTGCAGACTATTCTGGGTTGGGTGATTAATACCAACTTATGTCTCTGGAACTACTGTGTTTCCTTGAAAATATGACCTATTCTGAAAATAAGCCCTAGCTTGATTTTTATGTATGTGCCTAATATAAGCCCTACCCCCTAAAATAAGCCCTGCTTAAGTGGCACCAGCATGATGCACCCCACAGTGGCTGGCTGCAAGCGGTTGCAGAAGAAGTCAGGCAGCAGCGCAAGAGGTGTCAGGACATTGGAGATCTGACTGTGATGGTTCTAAGCTGAGCATGTAAGTTATCCCCTGAAAATAAGGCTGATGCTTACTTTGGGTCCCAAAAGAAAATAAGACCCAGTCTTATTTTTGAGTATGTAACACAGTAGATGCGACAGTGAGCTCTTTTTGGAGAAAAAGCAACATATAAATTCTCCCAAAGCGGAAAAAGGATCAGGACAGCCAGCATGATGTAACGGACATACCCGAGTCTCTGTATGATTGCCCTTGTTATCATTAACCTGGCCAAAAAGAAAGAAAGAAAACTTCTTTACTCTTGCATCTTAGTTATGCCATTTATGATTATTGGCTTTTTACTTCAGCCATTTGCTCTTCTTCTCTCCTTATTTGGCAAAAGGAATTAGGTCTCACAAAAAGTATTCTCAGGTGGATGTTATCTTCATGGACTACCAATTTATCAACATTACCATACAGGAATTTGTTACAGATTATTCTGAACTGGTTGATTTACACCGACATTTTTTTCTGAACCTAAATGAGACTATGAACTCTTTTTAGACAAAAAGGAGTATATACATGCCCTCAAAGGGGCAAAGCATCAAGACATCTAGCATGATGTAATTTACTTACTGTAGATTCTGCATCAGCATTATCCGTGTTATCCTGAAAAAGAAAACAAGAAAATTTCCTTACTATTCCATCTTAGGTATGAAGTTTCAAAATACTAGTTTTCTTGTAGTCATTTACCCATTTTCAAACCCGAGAAAAAAAATTTTTTTGCTAAAAAGGAAAATGCAATAGAAAGAATGCATGTGATTTATTTGCTTGCTCAATCTCAGATAAATATCTTGGGCAATTTCAGATTTCTCTTCTTAAAATATGCCTGTAACAGAAAACCTTTCTGATACAAACATCTTGTATGCCTTCATTCAGATGTGGCCTGGCCTAAAATGCAGGAGATGTTTAATACCAATGTGTCCCTTGTGAAATAACTTTCATCACAACAGATATTTCTATCTCTGCTACATCCTATTCCTATCAACAACTATGCCAATCAGAGTCACTGCAGGATAAAAACCATAAGAAGGAATATGGCCTCCCACAAGACTGTAGTTCTTCTTCCAAGCATTGGCTTAAAATTTTTGTTGATGTAGCCAAGCACATATACAGGTATCTTAGGAGACAACGAACCTGTTAATTTTGATCTATCTCTTATTTATATTTATGCTCTGTAGGGGATACAACAGCTAGGTGGTTGAGATGCTGTGTTTTAAGCTATTAAAGGTCCATAGCTCAGCAGTCTGAGATCCAAGTGCCACAAGACATAACCTATCCCAGCTGCTGCCAACCTAGCAGTTCAATAGTATGTAAATGCAAGTAGATGAACAGGTACCACATATAAGCATGTGGGAAGGTAATAGCCTTCTGTGTTTTGCTGTATGCTCTGTGCTGCAGAATAAAGTCATTCTGGTCACAGACTGACACTTTGGCTTAAGAAACAGAGATGAGAATTGCCCCCTAAGGTCAATCATGACAAGCAGAGTGAAACCTGCAGGAGAACCTTTACCTTATTTTATTCATGTCAAAAACTCTTTCTATACCTTGCATAGTTAAAATTTCTTTCCAATTAAAGTAATGTTCAGCCTTCTGCATTGGTCCAACTCAGTAGATCCAACAAGAGGTTCCACAAGAGGTTATCTCTTACTCTTATGTGTTTGTGAACACTGAGAATGCCAATGCAGAAAACAGGATACCAACCTGAATTCAGAACTTCTGATATACTTGAATTCTTGTTGATTAAAACTCAAAGTTTTACTCAAACTTTAAGTACTCAAAGCTCTCTGCTGTATTTTTAAACCCCTTCATGAAGAAATGTGCAAATTAAACCATGGGGACAAGCTCGATATGCTTACTCACTTCACCTGCAAGCACCTACAAGGCTACTGTAGGCCACAAAATTTTGCCTTACCGTCTGCATAGAAAGCGTAAAGGTCAATGCAAAGATTAAAAGGAGATGCATCTTCTCAATGCTCTTCAGCTCTTCTGCTCCTTGCTGTTCTCCTAAGAGACTTTATTCAGTTCCACTGCCACATTTTAATTTCTTAATCTTCAAGCTTCATCGCGCAAACTCAGTGCTTCTTATTGTTATATGATGTACAAGGAAATATTGAGCTTCCATTGCATCATGCACAATTATTCCATCATCCATGTTCAAATTGAAGCTAAAAGGCAGAGGTTGTATCCACAGTAAAGTCCTAACCTAACGGAAGATGTTCTCAAACTCTTTTTCTAAGGAGTACCAGAGATGTGCTGCATAAATCCAGATAATCACTTAAATGGCAGCACAGAACTGGAATTGGTCCAGGGATTATCCAATCTTAAAGCCAAATCTGATACCCTTCCATTTTATTGCACACATCGCTTTGGGATCTTCTTTTTGGTGGCAACATAATCAGGGAATTATCTCCCATCTAACTAGAAATCAGGAGAAAATATCCTCTCAAACTTTTCTGTAGAAAATGATAAAGAATAGTTACATTGATCACCAACACTCATTTCATGACCAAATTCAACATATTTAAAGTTTTTAAGACACATAGTAGCCCAGCATTATGGGTTTTATGTTTACTGATGACTCTTTGGCAGTTTCTTGATGGGGTGTTGTTTACTTGTCTGTTGGTCTGATGTTAAGGCCCTGTCATACTGCCCAACGGATGCAAAACGGACACAACGGACGAGCAAAATGTTCCATCCATTATTATCCGCTCTCAAAAGGGGCAAAAATTTGCATAACCGGAGCGGATAACACGGATGCGGAGAGGACGCAGAGCGGATGGAAAGCGGATGCGGAACGGAAGCCCAGCGGATGGAAGCGGATGGGAGCGGATGGCACATCCAGTAGGTTTCCGGGGGGGCTCAGCAAAGCGGACGCGAAACGGATACAGCGGATGCACAGCGGATGCACAGCGGATGAAGCGGATGCACAGCGGAAGCCTAGCAGATGCACAGCGGAAGCCTAACGGATGCCTGGCGTTAATTGCGCAGGCGGGGATGATGCATTGCATAAGCCACACGGATATAAAGGGAAGCAGCTCGCATGTGGCCAGCATTCAGAAGAAAGACCTGCTGCAGGATACATCGAGTCCTTTCCTGCCCTGCCTGCATGCCTGCCTGCAAGCCTTGCTGCCAGCCTTCCTTCCAGCCTGCCTCCAAGCCTCCTGGCCAGCCTCCCTGCCAGCCTTGCTGCCAGCCTGCCTTCCAGCCTCCCTGCCAGTCAGTCTGCCTGCCAGCCTTGGTGCCTGCCTGCCTGCCAGGCTTCCTGCCAGGCTTCCTGCCAGGCTTCCTGCCAGCCTTGGTGCCTGCCAGCCTCCCTGCCAGCCTCCCTGCCAGCCAGAAACCCCACAACCATGGGGAAGAAGCAAAAGTCTCAGCAACCTGCCGCCATCCCTGGCAAGAGGGACAGGGCCACCCTCCTGCCCCCTGTCCCTGACTCTGCTTCTGCTGGGGCTTCTGCTGCTCGGGCTCGCTCTTCTGGTGCTGGAGCTTCTGCTGAAGCTGCCCCTGGCGGTAGTGCTTCTGCTGCTGCGTACTCTGCTGAAGCTGCTCCTGGCGGTGGTGCTTCTGCTGCTGCGTACTCTGCTGAAGCTGCTCCTGGTCCTACTGGTCCTGCTGGTCCTGCTGGTCCTGCTGGTCCTGCTCGTCCTGCTTGTGCTCCTGGACTTGCTCGTACTGCTCATACTGCTCGTGCTCCTGGTCTTGCTCATCCTGCTCATGCTGCTCGTCCTGCTCGTGCTCCTGGTCCTGCTGGTGCTGCTGCTGCTGCTGGGGCTCCTGGTGCTTATTCTGCTGCTGATGATCCTGGTCCTGCTGATCCTGCTGCTGCTGCTGATGATGATGATGATCCTGCTGCTGCTGCTGATGATGATGATGATAATTATGATCCTGCTGGTGATGATGATGATGATGATGATGATGATGATGATCCTGCTGCTGCTGCTGCTGCTGCTGGTGTGGAGGAGCAGCCCCCACCACCACCACCTGGGAGCCCCTCTGATGAGGGCCCATCTGGTCCTGCCAAAGGGAGGAAGAGGTGTATGTGGGGATGGGAGAGGAGGCAATACTTCATTGAGGAGGAACATGAGGATGAGGTGCTGGAGTGGCTGAGAGAGAATGACTATCTGTGGTGGAAGGGACACCAGCTGTACAGGGACACCAAAAGGAAGCAGGCTGCTTGGAGAGAGAGGGCGGAGAGTATGGGTTACACTTCGGAGGTGCTCCTCGGCTGGTGGAAGCACACGCACACCTGGTACGGGAAGCTGCACCTGAAGAAACCTGGCCAGGCCACAGTTAAGCTGATGGACAGAGAGACCAGTAGCCCCTCTCACAACCCTCTCTCTCCGGCAGCCTGCTGAGAGCCAGTCCTCTTCCGGCCGAGAGTCAGTCCCTGTCTCCAGGCAGGTTTCTGTGGAGCATGCCACAGCGGAGAACCCGCGGACAGCTGTTGTAACCATGGTGGAGTGCGTGGAGGACTCCCTGGTGCGGTGGGAGAAAGGAGACATCGAGTCCACCACAGTCATAGCCGCATCCACCCCCCCCAGCTCCGCCTCCACAGAAAGGCAGAGAGCCAGACAGCAGGAGGGGCAGAGCCACACTGTCCTGCTGGAGATCAGGGACACCATCCGCACCAGTATAGATCTCTGCTCTCAGCTGGTCAGCACCGACTCCTCATTCTCCAACCGCAAGCCCTTCCTCACCAATGTCGACCAGACCCTCAAGAACATGGAGGAACCCCAGTACCAGGTGGTGAAGGACCGGATCACTGAGCTGCTTCACAACCCTCCAGATCCAGAGGAACCTGCTCCCACCCAGTCCAGGTCTGCTCCTCCACCTCCACCGCAGGTGATATCCCTCCCATTCCAAGGCTTCCCACAGCCCCTTACCTACCAGGGCTACGGCTACCAGGAGGTCCAGCAGCCCTTCCCAGTCCAGGCACAGAGTCATCGGACGACACCGTTGCCACCGGTTCCACTGATGCCACCGATGCCACCCACGACAATGATGCCACCGACGACAGCGATGCCACCCACGCCAGTCCTCACCCAGCTGCAGACCAGACAGCCCCACTACACTACTCCTTCCTCCACCCCACAGCCAAGCCCGGCCTCAGTACATCTCTCATCAGTACTGGGGCTGACACCCCATGGCATGGAGGAAGGACCTCTCAGCATCGCGGGTCTGAGCCAGCTGTCTGAGAGCTTCCTCAACACACCGTCCCCTGTTGTCCTCTCGGGGCCAGGCACCCCAATGACAATACAGACCAGCACTCCAGCCACACACACCTCCACAGCACCTGGACCCTTCACCCCTGAGACTGGGCACATCTCCAAGTGACCAATAAGAGTGCCAGAGACTGGGTAGCTGGCTACCTGTGGACTTTATTTGGACACTTGACTTGGGTCATTTTTCTTTTACAGCTTGTTGTTCAATAAAGTTTATCTTTGATTCACACACTTGCTTCATTTCTTTTTTTTAATAAAGTCTTGGTGGAAACTTTTAGAATTGGTTTAAGCCTTTGCATGCTTGTGGGATGGGTTAAGATAGCAGTGGGATGGGCAGGGATACCTGTGGGATGGGTAATAGCTGGGGATGGGTAAGGATAGTAGTGGGATAGATAAGCCTCCATTGCAAGCATAGTGGGACTGTATGGTCCACCCTCCCTGGTGCCACACCTATGGCCCTTTATTATCAATAATAATGTAATAATCATCCACACATGTCAACACAAACACAACTCTTTATTAAACGCCCTGTTCATTGTAGGCCCACCCAACATACATGGGCCAATCTCATCCGTGTGATGAGACAGACTGAAGGAAGCACCCATTAATCATCTATCATCCTGTCTTGCCACTCCACTGCTCCAGCTGGGGAGTTGCACCAGTGTCTCAGGAGGTTGCGCTGCTTCTTCCCTTCATGTGAGGCTCTGTTGGGGCCTTGCACATCCTGAGTGTCTATCAGGTTTCGCCCTTGCCTCCATTCCCCAGGCTCCATGTCCCCATTGCCTTGCTGGAGGTCCACGAGCCTGTTCTGCAAGACTGAGTAGCGGGTGCACATGAGATTTGTGCAGGATGCAGCAAGCTTCCACGATCCTCCTCACGGTCTCTGGGCGATGCTGCATGGTGGTGAGAAGTACCTGGAATCTGTTGGCCAGGATGCCAAAGGCATTCTCCATCACCCACCTTGCCCTGGACAGTCTGTAGTTGAAGATCCTCTCTTCACGGGTGAGGCATCTGGAAGTGTAGGGCTTCATGAAGTAGGTTCTGAGGGAGAAGGCGTCATCCCCCACGATGAAGTAGGGCACATCTTGCGTGTCGTTGGGCAGGGGGTCTGGATCTGGAAAGCCCATGATGAGGTTGCCTTCCAGCCCCTCCTTGAGGTCACTGGCGTTGTATACCTGGGCATCTAAACATGAGCCGCTGCCTGAAGCATCAATGTACATGAACTTGTAGTCAGCATCGACCATGGCAAAGAGGACGATGCTGAAGAAGCCCTTGTAGTTGAAATAAGTGGAGCCCGACTTGGGTGGTGCTTTGCAGCTCACGTGCTTGCCATCTATGGCTCCAACGGTGTGTGGGAAGTTCCACCTCTGATACCACTGCTCTGCAACTTTCTTCCATCCTTCATCAGTGGAGGGGCACTGGAGGAGCTCCTCCAGGTATTCTTCGATGATGGCCTGCACCACTTCTCTGACCACAACGCTGATGGTGTTGTGTGGCACCCTCCAGCCGTACTGCATGCTCCTGTAGGTGGTCCCTGAGGCCAGGTGGCGCAGAGTGAGTGCCACCTTGAGCCCAGGTTCCAGGCTGGGCCGGAAGTTGGTGTTTGCCTTGGTCAACCTGGGTGTCAGCCGCTGCACAACTTCGTCAAACATGGCTGGAGGCATCCTCATGAAGTTCTGGAATGCACGAGTGTCTTCGTTCCTGAGCTCCACCATCAGCTTGTTGTACAGTCCGTACTTTGCTCTTCTCCCGATCCATCTTCGGACCCAGACGCTTCTTGGCCACCTCCTTTTCTTCCCGTAGTAGAGTTCACAGAGCCTGTAGATGGCTTCGCACTGTTGCAGAAGGATGGTGGCTGCCAAAAGGACTGTGTTATGATCCACGGTTGACATGACTGGATGCTGTGGAAGAGGAAGAGTCAGATGAAGGCTGCAGAGGTCTGCACAGCTGGGCTGCTGGTCTGAAAGTGAGATGCAGATGAGTTGCTCCCCCTTTTTATAGGCAGTATAGGTGTCCCTTTGCATCCTCTAGGCATCCTCTAGGCATCCTCTAGGCATCCTCTAGACATCCTTAATATCCGAGATAGGTCCCCTATGCAAACGTTTTTTCCGTTCTAAATGCTTTGTTTCCGTGTTGCATCCGTTCTGCATCTGTTCTGCATCCGTTCTGCGTCCGTTCCGCTTCCTCCTTGCGTCTGAGCAGATGCGAGTTGCATGGATGCATAGCGGATGCATAGCGGGTATAGCGGATGTGTAACGGATGCAGAACAGATGCGTAGCGGATGCATAGCGGATGCAGAACGGACAAATTGGATATATTTTCCGCGCAAAAGTTTTGAGCAGCTCAAAACTTTCTGAGCGGATGAAACATCAATAAACGGATGCTGGACAGATAGAGAGGAAGCAAAACAGAGGCAGTGAGTACATCGTGTTTTCCAACGGATGGCAAGCTTTTTTGTCCGTTTTACATCCTCTTTGCATCCATTGGTGCAGTGTGACAGGGGCTTTAACCATGGATTAACTGATTAGGTTGCTGATTCCTGGTGGAGAGGTGGCTGGAGTCTTTTTGCTCTCTTTTGGGCTGCTTGATTGTCTCTTTTGCATAGTCTATAAACATTGTTAATGCCTACATGTCTATTAATGGTTGCCAAAAAGCCATCAGTAAACAGCCCAACCAAAGAATTTCTAAAACCATCCTTACCCACACAGAGAGGTAAGTCACTGAAATATAAAATGACAGCAACAGCACTCCTTGCTAGAACTGATGATATTACTTAGTTAGGGTAATTAAACATCTGCAAGAAAACAAGCAAGCTCCAAAAGCACCAACCACACACACACCCATTTCAACCCTGAGCTGCAAATATTCTCCTTTGTTGGTTCTTGACCTTCTTCGAAACTGCTTTTCTTCTTATAAATGTTTCATCATCTTCCAACCCTATTGCTCTATCTTCTATTATTAAGTGCTCTAAGATAGTTCACCCAGACTACAACTGATAGTTTTCTCAGCAAGTATATGGAAGTTATTTGCCATTGCCATTTTCCAAAATGTGTCAATCTATTATTGGTGGTCCCAAGAGGTAATCCAGACAAAACACACAAGCAGAAGTACTACTTCCATCTTGGTTGTCAAGTTACATGAACAGTATCTTGCAGGACTGAAAGTACTTTTCCATTCATTTCCTTTTACTCTTTGAAAAAGTAGGGAAGTTACAGCCTCCAGCCCTCACAGCTTTAACTTCAAACTGTCTACCATGGACCTCACCTCATTCTTAAGAGGTCCTTACAGAAAGTGTGCATAAGGGCACCAGCATGCCTACATCCCTGTCTTACTGTCCTCATTTATCGGTATTTACTTCCTTTGATCATGTTTATGTTCATACCTATACTTGTTATTTTGTACATGTTTGACAAACAAACAAAATAAATAAATAAATTCTTACAACACCTTTGCTCCTTCTGTGGGCTGAAACATCTTTTAATATCAATTGTCCAATCTGCAGCTCTCCCTTCTGTCTTCCAAGGTCATTTCCACACCGTTACCATAAAATGAATAATCTATTTGCAAATTGGGAGATAAGAAAGAAGGTGAATGCAGATCAGATATCCTTGGAATAAAAGAAGACATGCATTAAAATAAACAATGTAGTAAATCCCCAGGAATTATTAATAAACATATCTATTGTGTTTATGAGTGCAGTTATTTTATTATAGGCTTTATTGCAGGAAGTAATCTTATTCATTCTGATTCATTTCAGTTCATTTTTGGTACTTTCTGGGACTTTTAAATTCTATTTTAACATGTGACAGCATCCAGCAATTTAAGCCACCATCTACCCTATTCAGTTGCTGAAGGGATCTGCACCTTAGATGCCTATTCCAACCTCGAGAAATAAAAAGCAGCATAAAAGGCATTGTTCTTCCACAGAAAATTGTCACAGACAAACTAAGGTTGCTTTAACAGGGAATAAAGGACAGCCTAGAGCCTGGGCAGGTGGGTGGGCCCAACTGAAGAAAAGAAGATCTTTGGAGTGAACCAGTTCAGTATCAGCTGCTTTTTGGAGCTACTGGTTCTATAGAACCAGGCCAAACTGAAAGAATCCCACCCTTGAAATGTGTATCTTATTTACAAGTCTCAATTATCCTTGCTATGAAGGTCAATTTGTCTACACCAATGTTTCTCAACCTTACCGGCTTTCGGATGTATACCACACCTGAATGCTAATGTTCAATTGCTTCCTTGCCACTTGAAAGTCTTTTCCAAACTATGACAATTGTTATGGAGAAATGCCAAGAATGGTAGTCCTATTCATTAATAAGAAAAGAGAACTTTCTCAGAAAATCTGATATAAACAAGCTAGGAAGAAAAGTCTGAGAATCTACAAAATGGGCAAAACAGAAGCAAATGCAGCCTATGCCAATGGATGAGCCACTTATGCAGAATCTTGGAACTTCTGTTACCTAGTATGATAATCAAAACTCTGCAACCCAAAAACCTAATTGGAAGAATTCCAACAATGCAGCCTGCATTCTGAGCTTTGGGTGTGCAATTATTTTCTGGATTAATATAAATTAATTACAAGATTATTAATGTGCTAATATGGACAGGTGCCTGGACCACCATACCCCTACTTCTCTAATTCTGCCTTATACAGTTTCCTATGGAGACAATGCCTAATCAAGGCTGCCTTTCAGAAAAAAATATTCTGAAAAGTGAGGACTTCCACAGCTTCCTATTTGTGCTTTGTTTCTTCTGCCAAAACTTTAGTTTTGCTTCATCAATATTTCCAAGAGGCTTTATGTAAGCATGACACTCTTTCCATCAAATGTTTCTTATAGTTCTTTAACAGAGGTTAGGTCACCTTTGCAAACAAGAAGATAATCCCTTCTGAAACACTTCTAAGAGTAGAAATAAATAAATAAATAAACAGATAAATAAACAGATAAATAAATAAATAATAAATAAATAATAAATAAATAAAAAATGAATGAATATCCTTTTGAGTGTGGTGGCCTTAATTGACTGGGTTAATAAAATATTAAGAGGCAACACAAAACAGTGTTTAATACTGACAACATTATCAAGATAAATATGAGTGGCCTTATGATGAGAGGTCTTGAGATAAGAAGTCTCATGGTGTGTTTATAGTTGCTATAACCTTTGCCAACAGAGCACATACAGTTCTCTGAATGGCACTGAAGCAGAATTTGCAAAAGAAAAGTTACACTGTGTAAATGGAAGGAAAAGAACAAGTTTCAAACCTGTTGCACCTCTTTACAATTTATTACTTTAGAACTATACTCAGATATAGTGTTATATATGTGTGTGTGTGTGTGTGTGTGTGTGTGTGTGTGTGTGTGTGTGCTGTTCAGCTTCCTTCGGGTATTATCCCACGTCATTGTAGTGCTTTCAAAGTTGTAGCAACGTTTCATCAGAATCTTATCTGCCATCATCAGGTTTCTGTATGGATGTGGGTCTCACAGCTTTTGGTTTCAAATTCGAGGCTGGCCTATGCTGATTGGCTGGGAGTTTTGGTCTGTGTTCACTGGACTTGGAATTTGATTGATTGGTGTTTCTGGTTTCTTCTGTCTGTTTTGTGGCTTTGATTGGCTGGCAACACTCTGTTCCTGTGTTGGAGGCTTTCAGTGCAGCTTGGCTTCATGTGAAAGGACGGCTGCTATCCATTAGGAAGCTAGGTTTCACCTGGGTGCCTGGTGGGGGGGGGTGTTTGAGTTGGAGGCATCAGAGGGAGTCTGTTTGTGCTCAGGTGTTTGCCTGGTTTGTGGTGTGGAAATCTTTCTATTTGAGAGTGCAGGCTTCCAAATGATTGACAGTCTGCTAGAATCATCTCTTCTATTCATGCTTTCAAGTTTTTTTTCAATCTCTATGGCTTCTCTAATGGTTCTGTGGTTGGAGTTTTCTATAGTGGCTAGGGTTTTAGTGCCATTGAAGTTGATGTTGTGACCTGTGGTTTTCATGTGTTGGACTAGTGAGGAGGTGTGTTCCAGCTTTTTTACTGCATTTTTGTGTTCATCCAGGCGGGTACTTATTCTTCTATTGGTCTGTCCAATGTATGTGGCCGGGCATGATGCACAGGGAACTTCGTATATGCCTTGGTTTTCCAGGTCAATTTTGTTTTTGGGGTTTTTAAGGATGGCTGCTATTTTTTTGTCTGTTTTGAAGGCAGTCTTGATGTGATGCCTGTGTAGTATCTTACTGATTTTATCTGAAGTACCTCTTATGTAGGGCAAGACAGCTGTTCCATAGGTCTGTTGATCTTCTAGGTCTCTGTTATGTCTTGGTGTGTTTTAGTGGATCAAGTTGGTGATTTTGTTTTTGTGGAAGCCATTGGCTGTCAATACTTTAGTCAGGGTGCATAGTTCAGTCTTTATATGCATTTTTTCTATGCACCCTGACTAAAGTATTGACAGCCAATGGCTTCCACAAAAACAAAATCAGAAAACCCCAACCACAGAATCATTAGAGAAGCCATAGAGATTGAAAAAAGACCTGACAGCATGAATAGAAGAGATGATTCCACCAGACTGTCAATCATTTGGAAGCCTGCACTCT
>BLBF01000072.1:123594-148444 GCA_015471245.1 Laticauda colubrina
TCCATATTACTCCATATTACATATTAGATAAGAGCAGTATAACTGTTGCAGGTCTAGAAAGTCATTGTTGAAAGGCTCCCTTATCTAGTGATGACCTGAATTGCCATGATAGTGAGGGTGACCATATCTGATGGGCTTTTCTTACCAAAAAGTCTTTCATTCAACCACTTCCTGCTTTGAGAATAGGGCCAGTTTTGGAGTCAACTGAAGCATGCAAGATGAATTCTAAATAACTTACAAATCAGTAGCATCAAAAGAACTTCAATATTTGGAAGAGCAAAAAATGAAAAAGAGATAAATTGGCTTGCTTTTTTGTGTGTGTGATATGTGATATCTGGACATCTGGCAATCCATTTGGACATCTTGGGCATCAAATTAGAGTCTTGGGCTTAGTTATTTAGTTGGACTGCACAAAAGCTTTAAAGAGTACTTCATTTTGAGGCACATTTATGTGGGGAAATCATTCAAAGTGTCTTCAGAGAGCAATGAGCACACTTTTCTCCAGGGGTGGGGATTCAATTTTTTTAATAACCGGCTCTGTGGGCATTGCTTAGTTGGTGGGCATGGCTTGATGGATGAGCATGGCCAACTTGATGTCTCTCACATCGAGGGGTGCTTCTCCTAGCCTGACCTCTCATGACAGTGGGCATGGCTGCAACGGTTGTAAGTGTGAAAAATGGCCATAAGTCACTGTTTTTCAGAGCCCTTGTAACTTTGGATAATCACTAAATAAACTGTCTATTATTTTTGCACTTCGCTTGGCTTGGTTAGGATGGTCATAGTTGGTAGTTATGATTGCCATATTTAGTAATCATAGTTGGTAATCAGGAGGTAACTAGGGTGTGGGGGAATGTGTCAGGGGTGGGATCCTACTGGCATAACAACCAGTTCAGTGAGCGCGCACTTTGTGTGCGCAGTACTTGTAAATCAACTTCTCCTGCAAGAAATAACCTTCTCCTGCTGATGCATGGCATTCAGCTGTGCTGTGCAAAGCAACTAAGGTTGCTTTAGCAGGGAATAAAGGGCAACCTAGAGCCTATGGGTAGGTGGGTGGGCCCAACAGAAGAAAAGAATATCTTCGGAGCGAACTGGTTCAATGTCAGCTGCTTTTTGCAGCTACCAGTTCCATCGAACCAGACCAAATTGGTAGAATCCCACCCCTGGAATGTGTATCTTACTTAAGTCTCACTTATCCTCACTATGAAGGTCAATTTGTCTACACCAATGTTTCTCAACCCTAGCAGCTTTCAGATGTATAACACACCTGAAATTTGCCAAGGTTAAGAAACACTGGTTTATTCATTTTGTAGGTATAGTAACAAGGGTAGCAACCAACTCACACCAGCACAGGAGTGGTATACTTTTCATTTAGTTTCAGTTGTACTCTATGGCAGTATTTAAGACTACTTCAGGGACACAGTGGCTCAGTGGCTAAGATGCTGATCTTGTTGATCAGAAAGGTCGGCAGTTCGGTGGTTTGAATCCCTAGTACTGCATAATGGAGTGAGCTCCCATTACCTGTCCCAACTTCTGTCAACCTAGCAGTTTGAAAGTATGTATAAAATGCAAGTAGAAAAATAGAGTGGGAAGGTAACAGCATTCCATGCACCTTCGGCATTTAATCAGGCCGGCCACATGATCATGGAGATGTCTACGGATGTTGCTGGGCTTTGTTACGGAGATGAGCACTACCCCTTAGAACTGGAAACAATTAGCACATATGTGTGAGGGGGACATTTATTTTTATTTAGGACCACAATTTGCAACAACACCAGCATCGAAAGTATTCATCATACATGCACATCACAAGTGATGGTTGTGTAATTAAGATGTGTTTGTTTTTATTTTTGCAAAGCTTTTCCCACAACCTAGAAAGCAAACCATTAACATCAAGCCATATATTGTATCTACTGCCATCATCACCATCAAGCACTGAATAGGTTGGATTATTGAATGTTCTTGAACAGAATAATCTTGTTCATTTTGCAGAAATGGATGATGCTGTTGGACCTTTTCAGCGTATTCAGATATGTCAGTATTTCCAGTAATTTTTTTCATTTCTGTAGTTTCCGTTATTCCAGTTTCAGCCTCTCTTTTGTGTTTCAGGTCAAAATGAAGTGAGAAAAAGGGAAATAATTACTAAATGAAATTTTTGAAAAGACAATTGCTGGAGTGATTATAGGAATAGAGCTGTATTGTGATCAACAAGATTCCCCAAAGTTTGCCAGATTATGATTTATCACTTAGCAATAGCATTTAGACTTATACACCACTTTATAGTGCTTTACAGACCTCGCTAAGTAGTTTACAGAGTCAGCCTCTTGCCCTCGACAATCTGGGTCCTCATTTTACCCACCTCGGAAGGATAGAAGGTTGAGGCTCATTTATATGGATTAGAAGGAAGTGAAGGAGTTGGATGTGGCATGACAGAAAGAGTTTAGTGAAACTGAAGTGTAAAGCTGCATTTCCTTACAACAGAAGTGGTATTCAGCAGGTTCTGACCAGTTCTGGAGAACCAGTAGCGGAAATTCTGAGTAGTTCGGGGAACAGCAAATACCACCTCTGACTGGAGATTTTACAGTATCATTCCCCTGCTACGTCCACCAAGCCATGCCCACACAACCGTTAGTAAAAAATTTTGAATCCCACCACTGCCTTATAAGTATGAAATTTTGTTACATAGAAATGGAGATTTTTTTAAAGAGGTCCGAAATACATAATGATGTAAAATTCTATTTTCATAACTTAGTCTTCTATCTTGTGTAACTGCACATGCACCACTCTTATTCTGGCTATTAGTCTAACAGTGCATGTTACATAATATATTAAAAAGGAAGCAGATCAAATAGCATGTAATCACACAACATAGTAAACCATACAATATTTTTTTAAAAAATGCAAGCAAGATGAAGACTATACAAATTTAGTGTGTTGTGTCAAAGACATTGGTAAGCTTGTCTTTGACTTGGTTTGAAAACTAACATGTTCCAGATGAAATATGATCATATTGTGTATAATTGCTATAAGTGCTTTAATCCCATGACCGATATGTATTAAATATCCTGGTTTCTCAGTAACCAACTTACATGTTAATGTATAAAGCTACATTCTTGTAGAAAAGAAATTCAATGCAAGCACATTTCCCTGTTCCATGTTTCCCTGTCCAACTGTGGTTGTGTCAATGCAAACGTATATAGAAAGACTAAGGAAAACATCTCAAAAAAGTTTTTTTTAATGTGCTATTTTGGCTCTTTTCAGTCCATGTTGTGTTAAACGGCATTATTCCATCATCCATCTTCAAATTGAAGCTAAAAGGCAGAGGTTATATGAAATTTTAATATCATGGAAGAGCTATGAAAATTGGCCTCTTCCTTTAAGGGCTATCAGAACTGCAAAAATCTGGATGCCCATTGAAATGGCAGCACAGAATTGAAATTGCTCCTGGGATTGTCCAATTTTAAAGCCAGATATCTTTCTTCTCCTTGGTGGTTGCAACATAAACAGGGAATTCTCACCGTTCCTTTAGCTGACACTTGAAAACATGCCTCTTCTCATATCCATTTGCAGGGTAACATCTGCTCCAGCAGCAACTTGCCTTTCAAACTACTTTAAAAAAGATAAACTTCCTCTTATTTTTTTGTATTTATATTATGTGTTAGTTTGTTTGGATTGGTAGTCTAATTGTTGATTGTTTCATTTCTTAATTATTTTGCCTATTAGATTTAGATCCAACTTTTTCTTCAGTTCACAGTACGGGATCTCACACATCTTCCTCTCATTTTTTTCATATAAAAATTGAGCTGAGTGATTGAGCCTGGAATGGGACAACTTACTGCAGCCAACTCACCGCTGCCTACTCACCATGGCCAACTCACCACAGGACAACCCGTTGTGGAACAATTCAATAATTCAATTTAATTTTTGTCACTCACATTTCATTTCATTTTATCCTTCCTTTTGCATCCTTTCTTAGATGATTTTATTCCACTATTTTTTTGATATTAGTATAAACCTTGTCCTGTGGCCAGTTGTCCTATGTCAAGTTGGCTGTGGCCTGTTGTCTCGTGGTGAGTCTGCCATGGTGAGTTGGCTGTGGTGAGTTGGCTGTGGTGAGTTGGCTGTGGTGAATTGGCCACAGCAAGTTGTCCTAGACCCATTGAGCCCCTTCCCATTTAAAATATTTATTTAGGCCTCTTAAATTTTTCATAGCATATAATTATAGCAATGTGACACAAGTAATAAGGGGAAAATCATAAATGCAATATAGTGTCTGATTTAGGTCATTAGATTAATTAATGACTCCGGTTTTAGATCCTTATATAACAACAACAACACCCCAATTGAATTGCCTTGAATTAGGGCTCTAAACTGTTCCTCCCTGTCTTACTCTAAATTTCTGCACACAGTTGTTATGAATATAAAATCATTCTGACTGCAACAAGGCCATAGTAAAGATTAAATTAAGTGTAAAGGTGAGCATTCTACATGCTGGAGGGAAGGGAAAGGTGGACTATGATAAATGGATTAATAAATGCAGCTAACATTAAGCATGTCTATTATTTCAGTGGGAAAGTCAGAATGCCTAACAGGGAAGTAAGAACTGTGCAATGTAAGGGATATTCTTTCTAATAAATATCTGTAGGCTTCCTCTTTCCCACTCTTAATTTCAAGAGCTGTAATAACTCTTTAATTTCATGGGGTAAAAATAGCACAGTAGTCTCTAGGAAGGATCTAACCTCTCCATCTATGATAAAGAATTTGGATTTTTTTTTTTTCAGACAGTGACTTTGAGGGAGGGAGGTTGCCACAGGTTCTTTTAAGTATCCCTAAGTCAATAGGCTCCAAAACACAAGACAGCCAACACAACAATACAGGTCCCTAGGCAATACCCACCCACATTCACAAACTAATATTCCTGTTCCACCCTACTCTCCACTCTTCCCCACTGCTATTACTGCTCCTCCAACCACTACTCCTTGCAAGTCCTACTATTGGAGAAAAGTATCACTTTCCATTTGCTTCAGACTGCTTTGTTTCCATACATAGCACACATACCTCCTTCCCTCTCACCCAGAACAATAGTTCCATCCTTAGTTGTCTTCAGTATAGCTTTTATAGCCAGGGCTGCTGTGCTGGCTGTAGAGAGGGCTTAAAGAGGCAGGCCCACAGCTGCACAAGTGTTGGACTTTTCTAGGCATCCTACTCTCTCAAAGGGGTCAAGTGCTGATGGAAGCATTGAGTATAATTGTACCTCAGTACTCGTTGTAATTAGTTCCAAGAGGTGTATTAAGTACCAAAAATGATGAGCACCAAATAAATTTTTCCCATAAGGAATAATGCAGTGAGTTACAGGTTTTAGTTTCTGCCTTGAGCAGTGGTGCGATTCAACTGGTATAACAACCGGTTTGGTGATTATGCACTTTGCACACATACACACCATTTTAAAAAGCCCATTTTCATCTATAATACTTATCTTCTACTGAAACCCCTGTGAGTAAAACAGCTGAGGCACAGCAAAACCGCTCTGCTGTGTGAATCAGCTGTGCTCCAAAACAAGGAAATAAAGAACAGGGTTGGGTAGATGGGGCCAAATGGCCACCAGAACTACCGGTTTGCCAAACTGGTCCAAACCGGTACATTCCCACCCCTGGCCTCAAGTATCAAACAAATGATGAGCACTGGGACAAAATTTTTGCCTCAAAATGCATTAAGTACCAAATTTAATGAATTTCAAAGCTGTTGAGTACCACTGTAATGTCATTACATCAGCTATTTTTCAATCACTTTTTCTCATTTCTGCAGTAAGGCAGGGGAAATACTTACAGGCATATTTTGTCTATAGCAAATGCATTGTAGCTATTTCAATAGTGAAAGGATCTGTGCTCAGTTATTCAGTCATTTTCTCCTGAATTTCAAATTTTTAATCTGTTTTGGGATGGGAAGGAAGGCTACAGAAACTAAGAAAGGAAAGTTAGAGGGCCTTGTGCAGTTTTGGGTCTGTAGGGTACATCTGATCTATGGATCAAAGTTTTAAATCCTGGGTCCTTTGGAACATCTGAGAAATCTTGGAATGTTTGGGGATGGCTTTTCTTCTCCCGGGAAATCAACCCCATCTTATTGATTTGAGGAAAAAATATTGAGTTATTATTATTAAACTGGGTCTTTCTGTGTGCAAAATATGTACTTTACCATTAAGCAACAAATTCCCCTCTGTGTAGCGTGTCTGTGTGTGTCTGTGTCTGGGTGTGTCTGTGTGTTTGTGTCAGTGGTGGGATTCAAATTTTTTTACTCCTGGTTCTGTGGGCGTGGCTTGGTGGGCATGGCAGGGGAAGAATACAGTAAAATCTTCAGTCAGAGTATTTGCCGCTTCTCTGAACTACTCATAATTTCCACTACCAGTTCTCCAAAACTGGTCAGAACCTGCTGAATACCACTTCTGATCTGTGTCTGTGTGTGTATAGACATGGTATCAACCTACCGTATTTTTTTAAGCTGCTGCCCTTTTAATGTTATGTTATTTTTTTAAAAATGTTTTTACTTATTGATTAAAATTAAATGTCACCCATCTCACTAGCAGGAGACTCTGAACAGTTTACCATATCATAAGTAATAGTATATATTACTTATGATATGGTATCAAGGACCTATTGATACTATTGATATGGTATTGATTTGTTATATTGATACTATTGATATGGTATCAAGGAACTATTGATACTTGATATTGTTATAATAATATCAAGGACCTTGGAGTACTCATCTCTAATGATCTAAGTGCTAGAGCCCACTGTAACTACATAGCCAAAAAGGCATTAAGAGTTGTTAACCTAATCTTATGTAGCTTTTGCTCTGGTAATATTACACTACTAACTAGAGCATACAAAACATTTGCTAGACCAATACTTGAATACAGCTCATCAGTCTGGAACCCACATTACATATCTGATATTAATACAGTTGAGAAAGTCCAGAAATATTTCACAAGAAAAGTTCTCCACTCCTCTACTCATTGCAGAATACCTTATGCCACCAGACTCGAAATTCTAGACCTAGAAAATCTGGAACTATGCTACCTTCGGTCCGATCTAAGTATAATATATAAAATCATACATTGCATTGTCCTACCTGTCAATGAATATTTCAGCTTCAACCATAACAATACAAGAACAAACAATAAATACAAACTCAAGGTTAATCGCACCAAACTAGATTGCAGGAAATACGACTTTAGCAACAGAGTGATCGATATCTGGAATACTTTACCTGACTCTGTGGTTTCTTCCCCAAACCCCAAAAACTTTAACCTTAGACTGTCGACCATTGACCTCACCTCTTTCCTAAGAGGTCTGTAGGGGGCATGCGTAAGCACACCAATGGGCCTACCATCCTTATCCTATTGTTTCTTTTATTTTTCTTGTATGTATCCATGTTTTCATAACTATGTTTTTACTTGTACCTGTTATCTTGTAAGCAATTGACAAACCAAATAAAATAAAATAAAAAAATACATTGTCACAGTTCACATTTTTGACATAGGTGTGAACCTGGGCCTCTGTACTTTCATGAAATAAAATATAAAAGTGGTGCTTGTTCAGACAAAACAAGAATATAAAATAAAGAAATGACAGAAACTAAAAAAAAAAAGCTATTTGCCATATTTCCAGGTCTACCACCACCAAGGCCGTAAAGGGAGACAAAAGGTATCATGCCCCTGGTGGAGACTGACTCTGAGGGAGAGGAGGAGCAGCCCACAGGAAGTGGAAGTGTGGTTCCAGAGGTGGTGGAGGAGAGGATCAGGGTAAAACATGATCTGCTGTCATGAAACTTTCTTCAGTGCAGTTTGTTTTTGGTTTTTGCTTCATTATCTGCTCTTTGAATTTGAACTGTGTTTTCTTTCGTTTGGAATGTTATTTTGAAAATACTTTAATCTTCAACTTTGAACAATTAAACAGTGATGCCAAGTTGAAGGCATTAAAGGACCTTTATTTACATTTTTGGTTTCTGTTATATTTCTGATACACTCCGTGTCATCACAAAAGGGAACTCTTATAACACCCATGACATCTCCAACCATGGCATCACACATGTTTAGTATCTCACATATGAATTCATTCATTCTTCTGTTAGCTTACATGTGTTGTTTTAACACAGCACGGGCTGATGAGGACCTGAAAAAATTTGCATGTGTACTAAATTGTTTTCAAAGATTTTCTTCTTCTTCTTCCTGTTTTCAATACCATTCCACATACTCATACCAACCATACAAATAGATCCTTTTTTGTGATTTCATCAGTTACGGTGGTAATCATAAAGTAACTGCAACCAATCCTCATATGATCGTTAAAGGTTGGGCAAGAAGAATAAATTTAAAGTCAGATAGTAAGGACAGTCCTGGAACATCCTCATAATGGAGAGATGCTTTCTGATTCACTGTTACCTAGTCCTCTCTCTTTGGACAACTCTATCTACACCTGTTTCTACTCCAAGTAAATCAGAAAATTAAAAGGGAGCTGTGGTTATAGAAACAGATTTCTCTGTCCATTGGGATCTCCTTGACTATGATTTGCAGCTATGGGAAGTAAAAGAGGCCTTCAGTCCTAATGCATGATTCCATATAGACCTCATGCAAGGACAATAATGAATTCCCCTGGGAGAAATAAAAAAGAAAATTATGAGAAGATGCAAAAATGCAGATCAAATGTCACGATGTGTGAAAATATGGTGATGGACTTTGATATACCAAGTAGCTAGAAAACCTGGCTGGGTTTTCTCTTCCCTCCCTGTAATTCTCCAGTCAACAAGGGAAGAAGAACTCTTAGGTTCTCTCTTGCTTTCTCTGCTTCCGGATCTTAAAACATTTTTTTTTTCATTTTGCAAAAATCCCCTCTGCCTGATTTCTCCAAGGTCATGTCCACGGCTCTCTACAAATTCATCCTTTCAACTTTCCTTATAATATCCAAATTCCTACTAGGATTTCTCCTGGAATATCAGGAGATGTTTCAGGGAATTGAGTCTCAAAAGAATGTCTATGGTTACATAAAGGAAATGGGAGACATTAAATCCATATTGACTTACTCCTAACAGACCACCATCTCCGCCACCCCACAAGAAAGAGAAAATAAGACCATTCATGAATTATGAATACTTTTGAAACTGCACTGTCACAGTTCATGTTTTGACACAGGTATGACCCTTCAGTCAGACTGAAGGACTCTGTACTTCAATCAAATGAAATGGGGCTCTTTGGAAGCTAAGTGTGGGTCAAAATGCAGTGGCATAAACAAGAATGGCTAATTGTTAGCCATGTGTCTTGACACAGGTATGAACCTTTTCATACTCTTACGACCATTTCAGCATCCCCATGGTCTTAAGAGGCTGGGGCCAGGTGAAGCACCCCTCCACATGAGTGGCATTGAGTTGGCCATGCCCACTCAGTCACATGGCCACCCAGCCACACCTACCCAGCCGGATATTAAGGCAGAGAACTGATTGTTAAATTATTTAAATCCTCCACTGCAAAGAGGGGTCTTGAAATCTACAGGAAATAGGGTTGCATGGGGTATGTGCTCTTGGAAGACAAAGGGCTGATACATCATGAAGGTGCAAAAATGATGTTACACCTAATTTCATAATCACCTAAATAATGAAGCTACATCCTTACAGACACAATTCACTGCAGTAAAGAAACATAATTTTTCCAATGTCATCATTTGTCATATTCCCTATGTGCACATCCATGGTTGAGGTCTAAATTCCCTCCCTCCCACTTAGCTGTTCAGTCTCAGGAGGAATTTTTACTCCAATGTGGCACTAAATCTTTTTTGAGGCATTTATTTACTTGCTTGCTTCCTTACTTGCTTACTTACGTATTTACTTATATATTTGACTTATTTGGCACCCATCTTGCTCACAACATTTCAAGCAATTAATTCATAGAAGTTAAATATTTCTAAAAACAATAAAAATAGAATTACACTCAAAACTAAAGTTGCAATTAAAAAATGGGGAAGAAGCAGGATGTGTGAGGGGAATAGGGGATTTTCTTTTAATTCATCAACCACCTCCAGTAGGATTCTCCCCCATTGGGAATATCTATAGGTCAATCCCATTGGGGTGAGACAGCTCATCAGTTGACCTGGACCCATGCCATGCAGGATTTTAAAGGCAATAACCAGCTCCTTGAATTGCACTAGAAAAGGTCCAGACTTGTCCATCCTGCAGTGAGGAATTTATCTCTTGAACCCACCTAACAAGCATTGCCCAGATGGCTTTCACCAACCAGGGGCGGTCAATGATCTAATTGAAAGGTGACTTCACTGATAGCCTGTCCATTTCATTGGGTCCAACAGGATTCAACTGTTCCCAGATAACTGGTCAAGACCTTCCCCTGGACATCCCACATGGGCCTGCACCATGCTTGGGCTCCAACTAGGAACAAATGTAATCAACTTTGTTCATTAGGTGAGATTATGTTCTGGGGAACTTAGAGTGTTTTTGGTATAGTTGGAAGAAAGATAAACGGGGTGCTTGTTCAGATGGAAGAATAGCAAAATACAAAACAAAGACTACTTACCATCAGTCAACCACTATTACCACCTAAGCCCTAAAATGAAAACAAAAGGAAACTATTGTCAACACTCATGACTTTTTCAACCATATCATCACTGCCATCTTTCGTGCAATATATATTAATTGCTTCATTGTGCAGATATAAAATGTGTTATTTCATGCAATGTGCAGTAATAGAGACCAAAGGGACACATATACAGTATATTAAATGTTTTCAGAGAGAGAAAATCTTTCCCTTTTCAATATTGTTCTCACAACCACAATAAGGAACACTTTTTTGGGTGACTCTTTTTTATCACAAGTCATTAAGTAAAACTTTTCCCCATTGACTTTGCTTGTTGCAAGTTGGCTGGGAAAGTTGCAAGTCATGATCACATGACTGTGGGACACAGCAACCATGATAAATGTGAGCCAGTTATCAAGCAGCTAAATCATAATCACTTGATTAATGGATGGTGCGATGGTCATAATTTTGAGGACAGGTCATAGTTTAGTTTAGTTTATTGTCATTGCACCTCATACAATGAAATTAAATACCATCTTCAGTGTACATTATGACTATGAAAATAAACATAAACACATCCTTCACATTCTATACATTGAATTGAAAACCCCTGATATTACATTCATCTTGCACTATACAGTAGAATTCAATAGAGTTACTGCTCTGGGATAGAAGCTGTTTTTCAGCCGATTTGTCCTTGTTTTTATTGTCCTGTACCGTCTGCCAGATGGTAATAGTTAAAAAAAGGGGGGGTTCCCAGGATGAGATGGATCTTTGAGAATGTTTTGAACTTTCTTAAGGCAGTGGGAGCTATAAAGTTCTTCCAAAGAGGGGAGAGGGCAACCAATGATCCTCTGGGCAATGACATTAACCCTCTAGAGTGCTTTCCTATCTGCTACCATACAATTGGCAAACCATACACAGGTGCAATACGGTCTCTTTTTTCAGCACTGTCATAACATCAAAGCCTCATAAAACAAATAGTTATAAATTCACAATCCCTGTATGCATGTATCAAACAGATGTCCAGATATAGATGGATAGAATATCTCTCTCCTCTAATAACTTCATATTTCTCTTTTCCATGCAAATGAAATGATCAGCATATTATTGGCCAGATAGCAATGTAAACTAACATAACTCTCCTTCCCCAAAGTCTACTTCAGTTTCTTTCTGAAAAGAAGGACCCTGATGTAACCTGGACTCATGCCATGCAAGGTTTTAAAGGTAATAACCAACTCCTTCAATTGCACCAGGAAGCAAACCAGCAGCCAGTGCAGGTCATGAAGGAGTGGCAGGTCTACTATCTAACTGAAAAGTGGCTGCACTGATCGCATTGAGGTCCCCCTCCATTTCATTGGGTCCAAAAGAATTGAACTGTTCCCAGATAACTGGTCAAGATCTACCCCCAGACATCTCACATGGATGTTTATCATACTTGGATTCCAACTGGGGACAAATGTAATCAACTTTGTTCATCAAGTGAGATTATGCTTTGGGGACTTTAGAGATGCTTTTGGTGTAGGTGGAAGAAAGAATAAATGGGTCCTTGTCCAAGTGGAAGAATATTCAGAATAGCACAAAATAAAACAAAAGCAACTTACTGGCATTCTACCTCCTCATCCACTACCACCACCCATGAGCTAAAAGGGAAACAAAAGGAAACTATTGTCATAACTTCTCCAACCACATAATCACTGCTGTCTTTTACAATCTATATTATTGTCCAGATATAACATGCGTACTTTCATGCAACATTCAGTAATAGGGACCAAACAGATGCATATATATTAAATGTTTTGAGAGGGAAAATATTTCCCTTTTCAATATTGTTCCATATTCTCACAACCACAATAAGGAACACTTTTTTGGGTAGCTCTTTTTTTTATCACAAGTCATTAAGCAAACCTTTTCCCCATTGTCTTTGTTTCTTGCAGGTTGGTTGGGAAAGTTGCAAGTCATGATCACATGACTGTGGGACATAGCAACCATGATAATTGTGAGCCAGTTATCAAGCAGCTAAATCACAATCACTTCACTAATGGATGGTGTGATGGTTATAACTTTGAAGACAGGTCACACTGAGAACGCTAAGGCAAAGGATAGGATGCCAATCTGAATTCAGAACCAGGGGTACAGTAGAATTCTCAGTGATTAAATGGTTTTCTCAAAGCACTCTGCCTGATTTTTGAATCCCTTCATGAAGAACTGTGTTTGTTAAAGCATGAAGACAAGCTCAACAACATGCTTATTCATTTCACCTGCACCCCAACTGAAAGGTTATTATAACCCACAAAATTTAGCTGTACACGTTGTTCAGAAAGCGAAAAAGTCAAAGCAAAGACTAAAAGGAGATACAACTTCCTGATCCTCTTCAGTTCTTCTGGTCCATGATGTTCTCCTACGTGGCCTTACTCAGCTTCACCACCACATTTTAATACCTCAATCTTCAAGCTTCATTTCTCAAACTCAATACCTCTATTGTTTCTTTATTTACAAGGAAATGTTCGGCTTTCATTGCATCATGCACAATTGTTCCGTCATCCGTGTTCAAATTGAAGCTAAAAGGCAGAGATTGTGTGAAGTGTTAACATCATGGAAGAACTACGGAAATGGGCCTCTTTCTCTAAGATCTAGTTGAGAGTTGAGTCTCATAAATCCAGATGACCATTTAAATGGCAACACAGAATTAACAACAAAACAACAGAATTAACCTTGGAAATCTTCTAGCCCAGCTCCCTTGCTCAAGCAGGAGAACCTATGTCAATTCAGAACTGGAATTGTTCCAGGGATTGTCCAATCTTAAAACCAGACCTTGTATCCTACAATTTATGTAGGCATCTCTTTGGGATCTTCTTGCTGATGGCAACATAAACAGGGAAATCTCTCTGTTTTTTTCAGCTGCCATCTAACAAAAACAGCAACCCCCTTTCCTTATCCATTTGCAAGGTAACGTTTGCTCCTGGAGAAATTCTCCTTCCATACTCCTTTTTTTTTTAATAAAAAAAAACTTTCTCTTAATTTTTGCACAGATAATATTCAACAGTTTGTTTAGATTGGTAGTCTATTTGTTGATTATTTCCTTTCTTAATTATTTTATCTGTTAGATTTAGGTCCATTTTTTCCTCCAAGATGAGATATCTAACTGATCTTCCTATAATTTTTCCACACAAAATTGGGCTGAGAGAGTGACTGAGCCAAAGTCACAGACAGAAACTACATGGTTAAAAGTGCCCCATAATCTGTATCTGTCTGATCCTAGTGCAACATTGAACTCCTCAGCCTGTTATTTTTATTAATTTTATCCCGTTTTTATTGGACCTTGAGGGTAGTTCTGGTTCAGAGGAGAATGATAACTAGCATGGAATCATGGCTGATCATCTCAATTAAAATTTTTGCTCCAATGAGATGACTCAATCTATGACTAGAAAGCATAAGAGAGGGAGCAGCTAATTCAAGTGGTAAATTCTGTGCAAAAAATAAATAAACACGCCAAGCATATCTAATCTCTCCATCTGTATCTTCTGGCTAGGAATCTAGAGGAAAATATTCCCTCAAAGTTCTCTTCAGAAGATGATATGAATAAGAATAGTTACATCATAACTAGATTCATCCTACTTCAGATTCTTCAGGCATATGGTGGCCAGATATTATTCCACTGGATGTAAACCTCTACTAAGAATTGATCCCATGCACAATTGTATGTTAGACAACTATCTACAGGTAGGCTTCAACTTACAGCAGTTCATTTAGTAACCATTTGAAGCTACAACAGCAGTGAAAAAAAGTGACTTATGACCATTTTTCACACCTATGATGATTGCAGTATCCCATGGTCACATGAACAAAATTTAGATGGGTCATGGGATCCCCTTCTGCGTCCTTCTGACAAGCCAAGTCAATAGGGAAGCCAGTTTCACTTAACAACCTGGTTATGAGCTTAACAACAGCAGTGTGTCAACTCATAAAATATTACTATGATCTTTTTTGAGTTGCCACAGAAAGGGAAGGAGGAAAGAGGTTTGAAAGAGCAGTGTGGCAGCTAGAAAATCAAAAGTGCATTCCAGACATAATTTTTCAGAGATAGTAACTGAAGTTACTGCCATGCAAAAATCTTCCTGGAGAACATGATTGATGACCCTTGGCTATGGATATGTCTCATTGGAGAATATGAATTATGATACACCCAGGGGGTGGGGAAAAACTAGGGTCAAGGGTGACAATGAATAATGTGTCTCAGAGTCAGCTACACCCAGGCAGTGCTGGACATGTTAACTCCCAATAAATCCTTTTTAAGTTTTGGAAGTTTGGCTCGAGACACAAGATTTAATTTTAACTGCCAGAATCCTAATACAGTGATTCTCTTAACAACTGTGGCACGGAAGATCATAAAAATGAGGCAAAGCTCACTTAACAAACATCTCACTTAGCAACAGAAATTTGGGACTCAGTTGTGGTCATAAGTCAAGAACTAACTGCATAGTCTATTTTATGACCTCTCCAAGTTCCGATGCTCAATGCTGTAATAGAGGGTGTGAGCTTTTTTGAATGTCATCTGATTCCTTATATCTGAAAAGTCCCAGATAGGATGAAGCCAGACACATAGTCTTCCTAATAATTAAGATAACTGAAAATACTATACATGATGTGCAGTGTCTAAAAAATAGAGAAATCCGTCTCCCTCCAAGAGTGAGGACAGAAGTCATATAAAACACATACATGAAAAGCATTACTTAAAGCAATATTTATATTTTTCTGCTCCGAGAGGGAAGATGGACTCTATGTAGGATTCTGATGAACAGTAAGAAGTGTTTCAACTGCTTCATTTAAACTCCTGGTGCATTCAAAGACTTAATGTTTTCCATAGTGGAGAGTACTTGTGTAGCTCCAGGTTGATTTGTTAGGTCCTTGACTTTCTTTGAGTCTACTTTCCTTCCTGCAGATGTTTCATTACCAAGAGAATTCACCAAAACCACAACATACAGTTTTCTCAGCAGGGGCTATAAACTGGTTTGTCGTTGCCTTTTTCCAAAATGTGCACAATGTATTATACTTAGTCCTGCAAGGTAATGTAAACAAATTACACAACCAGGCGTGCAAGTTCCATTTTACTGTTAATTTACATTAACAGTATTTGGAAAGAGTGAGATTATATTGTCCCCTCGCCCCTTTGGAGCACGGGTGTCAAACTTGCTGTGTCAAATTGCCATCACGTGACTTATTGTGAGGGGTTTTTTTTTTCATCGTGAAGCTGGGATGGGTATAGAATGCATGTGACACTTCCAGCCTGTGGGCTGCCAGTTTGACACCCCTGCTCTTGAGAAAACTAGGGAGAGCTGCTTCTGAAATGTTTCCAGCAGCTTTCCTTCTGTTCCATTATCCAGTCTGCAGCTCTCCCAAAGTCCTTCTGATATACTATTACCAAAAAATGAATTATCTGTTTACAAATTGGGAGTTGAGAAAGGAGGTGGATGCAAAAGATCTACTTGGGAGAAAAGAAGACATTTATTCATTTTTTAAAATGCAGTAAATACCAAACAAAATGTAAATGTTTCCCCTGTCCATTTTGTCAAGTTTGGCATGGTGCTCATCTCTGTTTCATAGCTGAGAGAGCCAGCGTTGTCTCAAGATGCTTGTATGGTCATGTGACCAGCATGACTGTAAGCAAAAGTGCATAGAATGCTGCTACTTTCCCACCAGAGTGGTACTTATTTTTCTACTTGCCTTTGTATGCTTTCAAACTGCTAAGTTGGCAGGAGTTGGGGGCAGAACAATGTACTTGGGTCTCAGACTGCCAATCTTTCTGTCGATGAACCCAGAATCTGAAACACTAGGCCATTAAGGAATTACTAATAAGCTTATCTTTGCAAGTTGACATTTATGAGTAACATTATTTTTGTACAGATTTTATTACAGGAAGTAATCTTGTTCATTCTGCTTCATCATGGTCCTTTTTAAGTATTTTCTGGGACTTTCAAATGCTCTTTTATCATATGATAGCATCCAGCAACTTAAACCACTATCTATCCTGTTCCATTGTTGAAAGGGACTTCACAATTCTGCACTTCAAAAACCAGGGAGATAAACAGCAGCATAAAAGAAAGTTGTCATCAATGTCCTTCCATAGAAAATTGATGCACAACAATATAAATTCCAGATGCTGATACTTCCTTGTCACTTGAAAATCTTTCCCAAAATATGTCATTTTGCTCCTTCTCTTGATGTAGACATGCAACCTATGCCAATTGATGAGCTCCTTCTCAGAATCTTGGAACTTCTTTTGCCTAGTATGATAATGAAATCTCTGCTATCCACAAACCTGCTTAGGAAAACTCCAACAATGCAGGCTGCAGCCTGAGCTTCACGTATGTGTTACCATCAGCAAAGCCCAATGTGCTAGAAAGTTTTGTTTGGACAATTATTATTATTTTTTGCTAGATTGGAGGATCTTAAAACATGGAAAACAATATTAATTCTCAGATTATTAATTTAATTATTAATTATTAATAATTTAATTATTAATTAATTAATTTAATTAATTTAATTAATTTAATTATTAATAAAAAGGTGCCTGGATCATCACACCCTTATTTCCTAAATTGTGCTGTTCCTAAATCATGCTGTTCCCTATGGGGTCAACATCTAATCCATTCTAGGCTCCCCTTGAGGAATATTTCTTCCAAAAGGTGAAGACTTTCACAGCTCACGATTTGTGCTTTGTTCCTTGTGTTAAAACTGTGGTTTGATTGTTTTGATTCATTGATCTTTTCCAAATAGCTTTATGTAAGATGTTGCTCTTTCCATGAGATGCCATTTTATAGTTCTTTATCAGAGGTTGTGTGATTTTTGCAAACAAGACGATAATCCTTTCTGAGACACTTCCAAGAGTAGCAAAAGTCCTTTTTATGAAAATCATTGTGGTGGCCTTAATTGATAGGGTTGATAAAATGTTAAGAACACAAAAAATATTGAATACTGACAACATCTTCAAGATAAGGATGAATGGCTTAAGATAAGGATGAGAGTCCCATGATGTGTTTACAGTAAAGACTCTTTGCCAACAGAGGGTATACAGTTTCCAAATGGACACCAAACAAGACTATGAAAAAATAGCAAAACTTGCACATAGATGTAGCAAAAAAACTGGATTAAGAAAAAGGACAGATTTCAGATATTGTGGCACCTCTTTCAAATTTACTAACTCGGAATTGATAAGATGTAGTTACAGTGGTCAACCTGCCTTACTGTTCCATTCGGAAAAACGCGGGGTAGACCGCGTTCCAACAACAAAGTCTTTCTTAGTTGATTTACAAGTGAAAACGGAACATTGGCTCAAGCCGCGGCAGCCCTTTTATAGGGGCTTGCCTGCCGGCTTGTAGCCAATGACATTAGTTTGGTTTTGCCGCCTTTTTAGCGGCTCTTAGGATTGATTCCTAGTGAACCAATCCCTATAGTGGCTTTCTTAGCCAATCAGAATGTGAGGTTAGGAGTCAACCATTTTAATACAGTACACCCCTCCCCTCTTGGTTTGGTCCTTACGAGGTGACGTAGTCGTGCAGGTAGGTAGGGCTTTTCCTGGTTCTATTGGGCCTGCGCGGTTCATTGTTGCTGGCGACAATGGAGGGGTTTGCTGTGTCTCCGTCTCTTCTCCATGGAACCGCCTGGAAGGGTGAGTCAGCCATTTTGCTGCCACCTGAGTTTCTCAGGTCGGCGGCCTTGCCGCTCCCTCCTGGTTTTTCCAGGCAGGTCGAGCTGGCCTGGCTGGCCCTTCGCTTGGATGCTTCCCGCAAGTTTCCTCTAACTGTAAGTCTCTATTTTGCTCTTTTTGTTTTTTGTAATATTCTGGGTTTATTTCAAATGGTTCTTTATTGTTTCTTTGAATTCCCCCCCCTCGTTGGTTTGTTTTTCGTCGTTTTTTATTGTTTCTGGTTGAGCGTTCATGTTCCTTTCTATGTATCGGGAACGAAGATGGTCTATGTGCCGCTTCCATTCCCTGCCATCGTCCACGGTTAGTCGGTAGGACCGAGGGCCTGTGATTTTGGTTATTGTGCCTGGAAGCCATAAGGGGTCCCCGGTGAAATTTTTTGCATAGAGTAGGTCGCCTATTTCAAATGTTCTGGAGCGGGTGGAGGAGTCGGGGGGTCTTTCTGGTGTGTAATTTGGGTGCAACCTGTCTAGTTGTGACCTGAGTTTCCTTCCCATTAATAGTTCCGCCAGGCTTTTGTTGGTAACGGTATTGGGTGTGATATGTTGGAGGGTGAGTAGGCGGTTAATTCTATCTTGGACATCCCCATTGTCCATTCTTTCTAAACCCTCCTTGGTAAACCTGACCATTCTCTCTGCTCTACTATTTGTGACCGGGTGAGCCGGCGCGGTTAGAGCATGGCATATCCCCAGAGAGGCTAGGTGTTGTTCGAATTGGATGCTTGTCAATTGTGGCCCGTTGTCGGACACTAGGACGTCTGGTAGTCCATGGGTTGCGAATAGTTTGTCAAGTTGTTTAATGACCATTTCCGTTGTCGTGGATGGCATAATTACAACTTCCAGCCAATTTGAGTATGCATCCACGACAATTAAGAAAGTATTCCCTTTAGTAGGTCCCGCAAAATCAATGTGGATTCGAGACCAGAGGCCCCTTGGGGTTTCCCACTCCCTTATGGGTGCTTGTGGTGGGGAGGGTCTGGTTTTTTGGCATTTGTTGCAAGAATTTACCCAGTATTCGATGTCCCTATCTATACCCGGCCACCAGACATAGCTTCTAGCAAGGCTTTTCATTTTAACCATACCAGGGTGGCCTTCGTGAAGCATACCCAGTCCCCTGGTTTGTAATTTAGAAGGGATGACTACCCGATCACCCCACAATAAACAACCCTTTTAGATAGAGAGTTCAGTCTGTCTGGTCCGGAAAGGTTTAAAGTGTTCAGTTTTTTTATTTTCCGGCCAGCCTTTACCTACCCAGTTTAGTATGCGGGCAGTCACTGGGTCTTTCGCTGTGGCTCTGGCGACGTCGTTGGCAGATATTGGTAGTCGGGGCATGTCTCAATCTGTAGGGTGGTCATCGTTGGTGCCGGGTCTTCTTCCGTTGTTGGTAGCGGCCATCTGCTTAATGCATCTGCATGGGAGATTTGCTTCCCGTGTCGATGCATTAATGTATACGAGTAGGCTGCCAGGAATTCCGACCATCTGGTCATTCTTGGGGACAAAATGTTCGGTGTAGGCTTGTTTCCCGCCAAAATTCCTAGTAACGGTTTATGATCCATTACTATTGAAAATGTCCTTCCATATAAATATTCGTGGAAGCGTTTTACTCCAGCGATGATTGCTAGGGCTTCTCTGTCTAGTTGACTATAGTTACGTTCTGTTTTAGACAGAGTCTTAGAATAATAGGCGACGGGTGCCTCTCTTCCATCTGGCAATTGGTGGCTCAGGATGGCACCGACTATGAATGGCGAGGCATCGCAGGTCACCGTCTATGGCAGTGTGTTGCTAAACTGGATAAGAATGGTGTTTGATGTTAATAAATTTTTTATTTGTTGAAAAGTTTCTTGCTCTCTATGACCCCAAGTCCAATTTGTTTTTTTATTCAGTAAACGGTGTAATGGTTCCGCTATTGTTGCTTTGTGGGGAAGGAATACATTATAAAAGTTTATTAGTCCTAAAAATGCTTGCAACTCGGTTTTGTTTCTTGGTCATGGTGCGTCTTTAATGGCTTTGACTTTTTTTTCAGTAGGGTGTATACCCTCTCTGTCTATTAAATAACCCAAAAATTCGACGCGATCTGTCCTTAAACAGCATTTTTATTTATTTCCTTTCAGGCCAGATTCTCTAAATTTTGTTAGTACATTTCTCAGTCTTTTTTCTAATTGGTTTGTATTTTTGGCCGAAATTAGGACGTCATCAAAATATGGCACGACCCCTTGTATTCCATTCAGTAGGCATTCCATGAGGCTTTGGAACACTCCTGGGGCCACACTTACTCCAAACTGGAGTCTGTTACACTTGAATGCTCCTTTATGGGTCACTATTGTTTGTGCTTCCACTGTTAGGGGGTCTACTGGAAGCTGTTGGTAAGCTTGTGCTAAATCTAATTTAGCGAAAACTTTTGCCCCCTCAAGTGAGTGTAACAAGTGTTGTACGACTGGCACCGGGTATGCGCTTTGTTGCAGCGCATGGTTCAGGGTAGCCTTGTAGTCACTGCAGATTCGAACCGACCCATCAGGTTTAACTGGTGTTACAATTGGCGTCTCCCATCTGGCATGGTCAACAGGTTCCAAAACCCCTTGGTCAACCAATTTGTTTAGTTGTTCCTCTATTTTTGCCTTTAGTGCAAAAGGAACTCGTCTGGCTTTTAGCCTTCTAGGGGCTACCTGGGGGTCTAAGCTAAAGGAAATTGGGGTCCCCTGGTACCTGCCTAGTGAGATGTCGAAAATGTCCTGGAATTCGTGGATCAGGTTTTCTTCCCAGTCGGTTGCGGCCACCCGGTCTACTCCAGTCATTCCGATCCCTAATGGTGTGAACCATTCGATGCCCAGGAGGCTTGGGCGGTCTCGGTCAACTATTGTCAACGGCAGTAATTCATCATGGTGTTTGTAGGTGACTTGGAAATGTCCAAAACCTACCACAGGGATTCGATTCCCTTGGTAGTCCTTTAGGGTTAATCGCTGCTTCTGGAGCTTTTTTGGGTTGATGTCAGGGACCAGTTGTTTGATTTTGTCCCATGACACCATTGACAAAAAGGACCCTGAGTCTACCTCCATTTCACAGGGGTTTCCTTCGATTTTCACTATTATTTTGACTTTCTTGCTGCTTTCCATCTGCGCGCTCCCGATAGTGAAAGTCTGGTGTGTTTTCTCCCGGTTATTGGCTCGTTTGTTTCGTTGCCACTTTCTCTCAGTTTGTGGCGGAGAGTTGCTGCATCTGTTTGGGCTGTAATTTTTTTTATTTCTGCAGACCTTCTCGATGTGCCCCCTTTTTTTACAAGCTCGGCAGATGGCATCAAGGAATCTGCAGTCGGCTCGAGGATGGTTTCCTCCGCAGCCTGCGCATTCCCGCCAATTTCTTTTTTCGTGCCCTTTTTTGTTGGCGTATAGGCGGTGCACCTCATCATCTTCTTCTTCAGGTTCTGACATCTCGTCAAAATCTTCGTGGTGTGTAGTGGTTGGAATTTGTTTCTTCCCTTTTATTAAACACGTTTCATCGTTGTTCGCGTTCATCTGCTTCATTTTGACAGCCGATTTCTTCGCGGCTGAAGCGGCTGAAGCTTCAGCGATGGCTTCGGCTACGGTTATATTGGGTTTGTTAAGCAGTTTGCTTTGTAAGTTAGAGTCTCTTAAACCCAATACTATCCGATCTCGCATCGCTTCATCTAAGTTCAGGAACTCGCATGCTCCCCCCAGTTGTCGGAGGGCTGCCACAAAATCGGCAATAGTCTCGCCTTTTTTCTGATCTCTTCAGTAAAATTCGTGTCTTATGATGAGGTTTGACACCACTGGTGCATAGTGAGCCTTCAGTATTCGTTGGAGTTTGGGCCAAGTCATTTGCTTCACGTCTCTGGGCTTCGCTAATGCCTTGGCCATTTTGAAAATCGTCGGCCCACAATGCGTCAAAAAGACAGCCCTCTTCCGCTGGTCTGAGATCTCTTCCATCTCATTACTTTCCAAATACATTTGGAAACAGTCTACGTAAGATTCCCAATCCTCTTCATTGGGATTGAAGGGTGCGGGCGGTGCGTTGTTTCCAGCCATCGTCTTAGCCTGGTTTATCGCTGCGTGCACAGTCTCGCGTTTTAGGATGATCCCACCTTCGTCGCCAGTGTTCCGTTCGGAAAAATGCGAGGTAGACTGGGTTCCAACAACAAAGTCTTTCTTAGTTGATTTACAAGTGAAAACAGAACATTGGCTCAAGCCGCAGCAGCCCTTTTATAGGGGCTTGCCTGCCGGCTTGTAGCCAATGACATTAGTTTGGTTTTGCCGCCTTTTTAGCAGCTCTTAGGATTGGTTCCTAGTGAACCAATCCCTATAGTGGCTTTCTTAGCCAATCAGAATGTGAGGTTAGGAGTCAACCATTTTAATACAGTACACTTACCATCTCTTTCTGACATTAGCCGATCCAAACTCATCAAGACCCAAAGCACCCATGTCATTATTATTAGCAGGTCTCTCACCTTCCAGATTCCACACTATAATGTAATTATCAATGTGTAAATTTTGGAAGTCTAGAAATTTTCTTCATTGTTCAAAGGCTCTCTTATCTAGTGGTGACCTGAACTGGCATGATGGTGAGGATAACTATACCTTTACTTATCAAAATGTCTTTTATTCAACCACTTCCTCCTTTGACAATAGGGCCATTGCTTTGGACTCATTGAAGCATACCAGGTGAAGTATAAATAACTTACAAAACCAGCATCGTCAGGAGAACTCACTATTTGGCAAAGAGTAGAAGAGAGGCAAGATGTTCCATCCATTTCTTGCTTGTTTTTTTGTGCTGGCCTTTGTATAACTTCTGGTAAGAGGGGATCTGTTTAGAGTGTTGGATGTAGTTACTTACACAAGTAATCGGGGTGGGCTTCAAAAAATTTAGTAACCGGTTCTCTGCCCTGTAGCTGGATGGGCATGACCATGGTGGGCGTGGCTTAGTTGGTCTCCTGCACCACCCTGGAGTGTGTGTGAGTTTTCATCCTCCCTGGGCTGTGGAGGCTTTCCTCGAGCTTCCAGAAGGGCGAAAATGGCCTCCCCAGGGTCTGGAGGCTCTGTGGAGGCCGGAAACATACCTGTTTCCAGCCTTGCGGAACTTCCAGGAGGCCCAATTTTCACCCTCCCTATGCTCCCAATGCTTTCCTTGAGCCTCCAGAAGGCCCGTTTACCCCCTCTCCAGTCTCTGGAGGTTTTCTGAAGGCTGGAAATGGCCCCATTCCCAGACTTCTGAAGTCTCCAGGAGGCCTATTTTTCATTTTCCCTGAGCCTCTGCGCAGGCCCTGCACTTACCTGGGATCCAAAACGGGGCTGCGTGGAGACTCCTGGGATGGGTGGAGCAGAGTGGGCAACTACCGGATCGACGAACCAGATGTAAAATTAACATCTGGTTCACCCAAACCAGTGAGCACCACTAGCAGCCCAACCCTGCAAGTAACTCTGAACTCTCCTTATTGCTTCTTATTGTAACTCTCCTTATTGTTTCATCCTGCCTCCCTCTCATTCTTTGGATGAGATCTTGTGATCATTTCACTACCAATTTAATTGCCACACTTCCCTATGATATTTGCACATTGCTTATTTCTGCAATTATCTGCAAGAGTGGAGGAGATAGAAATGGATAAATGTCAGATTTGTGTCTGAACACCCCAGGACAGTCTTTCCAGGAGAAGTGGAAAGATAGATACCAAGGAAATGTAATGCTTAGCAAAATTGCTAATATCTCCATTTGGGCATCTCTTTGAATAAAAAGAGGCTCACATTTGAATTGAAAAAATATACAGTTGTTCAAGATATCCTTTTTTGTTGTAATTATAACCATTTTGAATTTTTATTTAATGAATCAACAATTGGTTGGTTAAGGTCTCTTTTTCAGCACTGAAAATAAATGTGTATGTTTAAATATGAAGATGAATACCATTACCTTATTTTGTTTTACATTTCTCCTTCCCTTTCTATTTGCCTTTCTCCTCTTCATTGTTTTGTTAATTATCATGATCTTTTTTCTTTCAGGTGGTCCAGGCCAAAGTAAAGGTAAGCACTCCACATTTCCAACATTTGCATGCCATATCTGCAATCCACAGAGATCCATCAGATTCATATTTGCAGAGTCACAGTTTTGCTAGTGTCCCTTTTTAATGTAATTATGACAAGGTTTGAAACATAATGATGATGATGATCTATCCATATATGGCAATCCAATTCTAATCTAATATTAAAAAAATAAATAAATAACCAGAAGCAGCAATATCCACCAATATGCCTGGTGATAAATTAGTACACAGATAACAAAATAAAATTTGTTCATAAGGATCCCAAATCATGGTTAGGTCTTCCTTCCTTCCCTCCTTCCCTCCTTCCCGCCTTCCTTCCTTTCTCCCTCCCTCCCTTCTTCCCTCCCTCCCTATTTTTTCTATATTTACATATATATCAGCTGAATATATTATAATATGGAAAAATAAGGTTTAGGAGAGAGAGTATGTGAATGCATTGAATTTACTTTAGATGTAGATGAGAGAGAGATAAAGAGAGAGAATGATAGATAGATAGATAGATAGATAGATAGATAGATAGATAGATAGAT
>BLBF01000072.1:148454-182395 GCA_015471245.1 Laticauda colubrina
GATAGATAGATAGATAGATAGATAGATAGATAGATAGATAGATAGATAGATAGATGATACATACATAGATAGCAGAGAGATGATAAATGACAGATAGATGATTGATAGATGAAAGATGACAGATAGATGATTGATAGATGATAGATAGATAGATTATAGATAGATAGATAAATCCTCATAATCACTATTACTTCACTTTCTTCAATGAGCTCTCCAGGAATTTGCTAAATGATAAAAAGATAGTCTTGCCCATATCTACTATAGATTCCGTCCAGTGGTGGGATTCAAATTTTTTTAATACCAGTTCTGTGGCCATGGCTTGGTGGCCATGGTTTGATGGGCATGGCAGCGGAAGGATACAGTAAAATCTTCATCCCCACCCTATTCCAGAGGAAGAATACTGCAAAATCCACATTCCCTCCCCACCCCACTAGCCTGATTTCCAGCTCCATTCTCCTGTGCAGGGCAACCAAAGAAGACCCAGCCAATCAGCTGGAACTCGGGAGATGGAGAAGAGATGGGGGTGGGGCCAGTCAGAGGTGGTATTTGCCAGTTCTCTGAACTACTCAAAATTTCCGCTACCGGTTCTCCAGAACTGGCCAGAAGCTACTGAATTTCATTCAGGCCGGCATCAGAGTTGTGTTTGACCTTGGGGGGGGATGGGGGAGCATGGCCAGGGGGTTATGGCCAGCTCGACCTCAGTTGTGTCAGGGGTGCCTGTGGTGGACCGAGTACTCTGCCCTTGAAAACAGGCTCCCAAGCTCCGTTCTCTGCTGTGACATCTTCCTGCAACCCTCTGCAAGTGAAAATGGAGGTTGGGAGGGCCACTCATGGCCCTCATGAGTTCCGTTTTCATCTGCAATGGCCTCCTGCAACCCTCTGCTAGTGAAAACAGATCTGCCCATGGCCCTTCCCAACTGTGTTTTCACTGGCAGAGGCACCACAGCCAGTCCTTTGCTGTTTCCAGGGCATCCCTGAAGGCCAGAACTAAGCACCCCTTGGGCCAGATCCGGCCTTTGAGCCTTGAGTTTGACATCCCTGCTCCAAAGTAAATTCAAGATTTCACTTCAATGAGCAGCAATCGCTTTCTCCAGCAATCGCTTTCCCTTTGAAAGGATTTGGAAAAACAAGCCATCTTTCTTCTAAAGTGATAGAGGGAAGCATAAAACTTTCTGCAGAGCATTTGTAACCAATGCCTAAATAAAACCAGGAGCCTCAACCCATTTAGTAAGAAAAATCCATGCATTTATTAGGAACGCCAGCCATGTCGGCACCAATTCAGCAAAGCCAGCTCTGGTTTCACCCGGTTCACACCTTGCCTCTGACCCTGTTGCCCTCTCTCCCACAAGGTGTGTCACCAGTCACATTCCCAAACGAAGCAATTTCTCGGGTTTTAGAAGTCACTCCCTTTGACCTTTGCAGCTAGGAAGTGTTTTGTTTTGACTGGGGTGTGAATTCCTTGGTGCAGCTGTGAGGCACAATTACCCATCCACTGCACATTATGGTAACTCGGGAGCAGGTCAGGAAAGCTTCGTGAGTTGACAGCCTATTTAACTCCCAGCAATCAACAACAAAACTGTTCGGTGTTTCTATGATTAGTAGGGGAAAACAGAATGCATTAACTCTTGTTTGTATTATTCGTTCTTTAGGAAGAACAGGGACACCTGAAGGAAAAAGGAGCTGTGAGTATGTTGGAAAAATGCTACATTGGCAATTGACATACAGGGGTAGCTCTATCATTAGGTAAAGAGACACAAGCATCTCAGTCATGGGCGAGGAGAATGATGACAAGCCTTTGAGATTCTTATCCACTAAGCCATCCTTTTCCTACTTCATTCTCTGTTGGGAATACAAGTCTCCAAAATTCAACCTGGTGTGGATTATTTGAAGCCATCAGAAAATAGAATAGAACAGAACAGAACAAAACAGAACAGAACAGAACAGAACAGAACAGAATAGAATAGAATAGAATAGAATAGAATAGAATACAATAGAATACAATAGAATGCAGAATACAATAGAATACAATGCGAATAGAACGGAATGTAAAGTAAAATAGTAAATAAAATAAAATGCAGAATAGAAAATAAAAGAGAAAAGAGAAAAGAGAAAAGAGAAAAAAGAGAAAAGAATTCAGAATAGAATAGAATAGAATAGAATAGAATAGAATAGAATAGAATATGAAAAGTAGAAAAGAGAATAGAAAAGAGAGAAAAAGAGAAAAGAGAATAGAATGCAGAATAGAATAGAACAGAATAGAATTTAGAGTAGAAAAGAATTTAGAACACAACAGAACAGAATAAAATAATATTATATTTGGCCAAGTGTGATTAGACACACATGGAATTTGTCTCCAGTCCAGAAGCTCTCAATGTACATGCAAAGCAACAGAGTAATAAGAATCATAATAATGATACCAATAAGATAAATCATTCTCTTCCAAATATATTGGATGGGCTGAGTTCACTATGGAGACTGCTGGGATTTGTAGTTTCTCAGTTGTAGTTGATTCCCGCTTCCCCTTTTTAACAGGAAATCCTGGAGGATGCTGCTTTAAATAAGCATGTGGTAAGTGTCAAAAATGTTACACTAATATCTCTTAAGTTGTATAATTGAGCACAAACCAAGGCGTTTTACTCTAAGGTGGTTTCTGGGCCTACAACTTGCAGACAGATGCTACAAGACTAGTGTTTATCCTTTGGTCTATTCTGCAAGGCAACCCATCCACTTCCCTCAATACTTTGGATGGAACAAAGCATGGTGGGAACCTCAGGATGACTGGTCAAAGTGTTTATTGCCTTCTTCAACATTTTATCAATGCCTTCCTGCTGCTCCTTCCTTCCTAGTCTAGAAAAACAACTGAAAAAGTCTGGAATATAATGAGAAGTCAGGGACGCCCCCCACAATGATGGTTGTATAATAAAAGGCAGGAGGTTAACAATCATCACTTCATCACCATTTATTGTGGTTCATCGGCAGCCCGTGCAGACGACAGAGGTATCAGACAGTGAGGAAGAAAGGGGACCAGTCAGGGTGTCTGGAGAGGACTTGGACAAGGGTCCTTCATCTGATGCAGGGATGGGGTCAGGACCATCTGGGAGTGGGGCGCTGCCTCTGGAGCCTTTGAGTCTGGCAGCAGCAAGGCAGAGGACCCAGGGGAGCCTGTTCCCAGTGCTTGTGTGCGCAGAGCTGCTAGAAGGCGAGATCAGCTGAAACAAAAGGGGCGATTCAGGAGTAAGGCTGGGAGGTGATTGTCCCTACCATAAGGGATAAAAATCAGTCCTCAATGACAAAAAGCTTTGCAAGAAGCAAAGCAGTTCAGTAATTTCTTCATTTCTTCATGAAGCTCTGTACTCTGGTCAGCTTTTCTCTGGATTTTTGGGTTGGCTTACATTAGCTTTAATTGGACTTCTGGGGTTTTGGGCAGCATTCTACAGCACTGAAAAGCATGCTTTTATCTGGAGGAACTGTGTGTGATGAGTTTTGGCTGGAAATGCAAGTAATTCTCAATGTCACATTAAAATAGGTTTTACTTTTAAATTCAGTTTCTGTTTTATTACGTTGACAAAGCCCAGGTCAGAATACCATTCATCTAAAGCAGGACTCTCCAAACTTGGCAACTTTAGGACTTGTGGATTTCAACTTCCAGAATTGCTCAGCACAGCTGGCTGAGGAATTCTGGGAACTGAAGTCCACAAGTCTTAAGGTTGCCTTGATCTACAGGAAATTCAAGACCTCACTCAATTCATAAGAATTTCTCCAGAAATCTCTTTTCCTTTGAAGGAACCTGGACAAAGAAACCAATTTCCTTTGTACCAAAACAGTAGGGGAAAAGAAGGCAATTTTCCCACAAGGCCATAAAAAAAACCTGATGAACTCCCAGCAACCGGCAGCAAAATTTCTGTTTCTAGGATTACTAGAGAAAAAACAGAATTTATTAACTGTTCTTTTATTGTTATGTTTATTTAGAAATATGCACATATGGTGAAAAGAGCTGCTGTAAGTATGCTGAAGGATGTTACATTGGCAAATGATAAACATGTTTAACCCAGTGGTAGGATTCAAAAAATTTTACTACCAGTTCTGTGTGTGTGGCTTTGTGGACGTGGCAGGGGAAGATGCTGTAAAATCTCCATTCCCTCCCCACCCACTAACCTGCTTTCCAGCTCTGTTCTCCTGAGCTGGGCAACCAAAGAAGACCCAGCCGATCAGCTGGGACTCGGGAGGCAGAGAATAGATGGGGGCAGGGGCAGTCAGAGGTGATATTTGTCGGTTCTCTGAACTACTCAAAATTTCCACTACCGGTTTTCCAGAACTGGTCAGAACTTGCTAAATACCACCTCTGGTTTAGCCCTGTCATTGGGTAAAATGAGACAAACTTCTCAGCCAGGACAGAGGAGAAAGATGGCACAACTCTGAGGTTCTTACCCATTCAGCCATCCTTCTCCTACTTGATGCCTTCCAGCTGTACTAGGAATACAAAACTCCACCTAGTGAGGCTTTTTTAGAGAGTCATTATTAGATAGTGAAAACTAGCCCCTCCCAATCTGCTTATCTACCAGTGTGTTGATGAGCTGAGTTCACTGTGGAAGTTGATGGGACTTGTAGTTTATCACAGCTGAAAAATGATATGTTGGATAAGTCCCAGAAGTGCTTTTTCAAAAGGAAACAGGACTTTCCTGGTTCTTCAGTTCTTGGATGAGAGGTGAAATGTTTTTGAGAGGGGAAGAGATGCAATAAAGTTTAGCTGCCTTTTGAAAAAGCGCCTTTGGCACGACCATGACCTTGATGATTGAGAATCTTCACAGACATTAAGTTGGAGAAGGTTCACAAGACGATAAAACAGAAGTGCATGATTGGATCCCAATGCCACCCCTGAAGAATCTTGGAGATAATTCCCAAATTGACTTGCTTTATTTGGTAAGTTTTACTATTGAGGGGAAAGTGATCAAACCCACTGATTAGAGAGCAATGATATTGATTATATTTATTTTTAATGACCTACAAATGTAAATAAAGTGGTTCTGCTTTGTTGACTTGGCCCCAACTCTTCGTTTCTCTTTCGAATAAAATCCTTGATGCATGCTTGCAAGGCTAGATTTGGCTTTTTGCTTGAGGAAAAAGATGATTAAATTTTCATTTCAGACAAGTCCAACTCTCGTTGCAAATGGATACTCTTGCCTGTTTGTTTTTTAGCCTGAACAAACGAATCAAGGTCAAGTTGAAAACAAGAAGGGACATGAAAATAAAGGAGAAAGAAATGGAAATGGGAAAACACACAATAAAAGGAATTGAAAAGGAGGAGGAGGTGCCCACGTAAGAAAAGGGGTTAAATCCAAAAATGACCCATCTATCTATCATTCCCATATCTTCTAGCTTTGATCCTCTGCTGTGCCACAAACAACCCAGAACCAATGTTTAAAACAAACTCCCAAATGTAGCTTATGCTGTAAATGCAGCAACTTGGTCTTTAATTCACCTGGTTAAGTATATTTGAGCAAACCCAGTTGGGCAGCAAGCTGCAGATGCAGTTTATGGTATTCCCCTCCCTTGCGGGCATTATAATTCTCAGCTTGTCTAGTTAGGATGACTGAAATGCTACTATACAATTATTGAAAGTCAGGTTTGTCTGATCAATTGATAAATATCAGGATGGACTAACGCCTCTATTTTTCTAGGGTAAACCAAGGCAAGGCAAAAAATGAATAATAAGCACTACTGGTAAGTTTTCTAATACAATATCAGTTCCCAAACATTCATGTCCAAGGAACTTCTGTCTTTTCTTACTGAAGGTTAAGTTTGAATTGCAATCTCCAATTTTCAGGGTAGCAACAATTTTCAAGGCATGAGCCATCTTGGTTAATCACTAGCATATGACACTACCCCCTAAACCAGGCAAAAATTAGACAGAAATGTGAAGAAACCTACAGGCCACCCTTCTCCATTGTTCTTTCTTGCTAAAGTCCCACTGAATGTTAACACTCACCTAGCACTGAAACTTAATGAACTCACATTTTAATGGCAAGCCCAGCCACCGCATTCCTTTGGTATCTAGGGTGGGTATTCTGGGGTTTTGCAGAAGCAGGGGATAGCCATGGGCTGAGTTGCCCATGCCTTCTTGCCACAAAAATGTTTCAAAATGCAAGAAGAACCTTTTTAGCTGGGGAATTGTGAGCTCATGGAAAAGGGCCTTCAGCTCTTTGGAATCACGAGCCAGACATGGACCGAATTTGCTCCACTCGGTGGTGGGCTGCAGCCAGTTTAACAACCGGCTTGTTTTGCATATGAGTGTGCCTAAGGCACTTGCACACAGCACTGAAAATGGAGCAATTGGAAGCTCAGCTGCTTACCTTCCAAGTCAGCAATGCAAGTAGAACAGCAAGGGGAGGGGAAGCAGTTGTGCTACACAATTGAGATGAACTAGAAAGCAGAAAATAAAGGCCAGGATAGGGTGGGTGGGTGAGTGGATGGGGCCAGCTAATCGTCGGAACTACTGGTTTGCTTGACCCGGTCTGAACTGGAGGAGCCCACCCCTGGCTCCACTGTGTTGGTTGTGCTCTCGGTCATCTGATCCTTTCTATTTGTCCAAGTGCTGCCAATGTTGCGAGGAAGGCCAAGCTATTGATCAAGCTCCTCCTTTCCTCCTAATTAGCAGCAATCATTCACTGGATGAATTGTACCAAAAAACAGGGCTGGTGGTGGGAGTAGTGGCGTTATTTCTGTCTACTGGGTTTAGGGAGCTTTCAATGACAATAAAGTAGGTATATCATCCGTTCTTGTCCTTTTATGATTTCAAGCAGGGGTGGGATCCTACTGGCATAACAACCGGTTCAGTGAGCTGCGTGTGCATGCGCACGGTTTAACAAATTAACAGCTCCGGGAAGCATTCACCTTCTCCTGTTAATGAGTGGCACTCAGCTGTGCTGGACAAAGCAGCTGAGGAGAAAAGGCAGGGAATAAAGCACAGCCTAGAGCCCAGGTTGGCCAAACAGAAGACCAGGATATCGTCACAGCAAACTGGTTTGGTGTCAGCTGCTCTTTGGAACTACCGGTTCTATAGAACCGGGCTGAACCGGTAGAATCCCACCCCGATTTCAAGGCCTATAGATGAGAGAGTCTCAATCACAACAAATATCTACATGACCATCAACCTCCTCTGCCTTGTAAGCCTAGCATCAGCCTTGGGCCATAGGAAGAGTGCAGTGCCACCTTTCCTGGCAATCAGATTAAACTCTCACTGTTTCTCACTGGAGTGCAACAGCCATGCTGTTGCCATTTCCAGGAAGACACAAGTAGTCCTCGATTTACAGCTATTTGTGTAGTGAAGTTACGATGGCATTGAAAAAAAAGTGACATGGCTGTTTTTTCACACTTAGGACCATTGCAGCATCCCCATGGTCAGTGTTCAAAATTTGAGCACTTGGCAAGTGTTTCATAGTTAGGGTGAAGGCAGTGTCCCTGGGGTCACATGATCCTCTTTTAACACCTTCTGACAAGCAAAATCAGCAGGGAAAGCCGTATTTATTTAACAGCCGTGTTACTAACTTTACAATGATTGTATGATTCGTTGAACAAGTGTGGCAAGAAAGATTGTAAAATGGATAAAAACTCCAATAGACATTTTGGGTTCAAATGTGAGGCGTACCTATACAACGTTAAAGGTAAAGGTAAGAGTTCCCCTCACACATACCTGCTAGATATTTCCAGCTCTAGGGGGTGGTGCTCATATCCATTACAAAGTCAGAGAACCAGCGCTGTCCGAAGACGTCTCCGTGGTCATGTGGCCAGTATGACTAAACATGCACAGAATGCTGTTACCTTCCCACAAAAGGGGTCCCTATTTTTCTAATTGCATTTTTTACATGCCTTCGAACTGCTAGTTTGTGTGCTGACCCAGGACATGGCACAAAAGCGACAAAAATCACAAAAGTAGGCAAAGTCCCTTTAATTCCTCCAACTCAGCCCCCAATGTCCAGTTATTATCAGCTGGAGAAAAAACTCTCCCACAAACAGTTTTTAAAGGGAAGAAATTTAGTCCAACACAAACCATGCTGCAGCAATTAACGAGACAGGGCAGCATAAGGAATTGAAGAACTCAAAAGATAATGAAACACAAACAGTTGGGAGGATGCCAGAACCCAGACAGAACTTGATAAACAAAGATAAGGCACGCTTTGCTTCCAGCAAGGTTCTGTACGCAAATATCCGCTTTATCCTGTTTCCCTAGCTGCAGCTAATGAAGGGAATCAGGGCCTTTTTCTCCCCCATGACCCATGTTGCTCCCTTATCCGTTCTTCCCTGCATGCCCTAGGATGCAGAGAGGGTGGGCCTGAGCCTTCCTCTGAATGCCCAGCTGGACTGTGCCCTTCCCCAGTTTCCTTCACAGTCACCGGAGCCACACCCTCACTCTCTGCCAGCTGTTCGACCCCCCCCCCCCCTTGTAATCAGATTCCAGCAGGGACATGACAGGTTGGCAGAAGCTGGGACAGGTAATGAGAGCTCACTCCATTACATGGCACTAGGGATTCAAACCACTGAACTGCTGATCTTTCTGATTGACAAGTTCAGCATCTTAGCTACTGAGCCACTGCGTCCCTCCTATACAAACTTATGGAAAGTTAAAAAAAGGGAACTAGACAAACTTGTGTCAAATATCTGCTCTCCTTTTGGGGTTTGAAAAGTTTTTTTTTTTTCCTCTAAGCATTTGGTTTGGAAAAGCCACAGTAGCGATAGAGTTCCAGGTCCCAAGTATGGCTATTAACTGAGGACTATCTGTGTTTAAACTTTCTTTGATGATTCTCTACTGGGTATTTTTTTCACAAATGACCCATAATTGGGGGTGGAAAGCTTTTGGATCCTGTTGCTCTTATGTTTCACCCTTAATTTTTTTTCAATCCTTACCCAGAGGATAACTGGGAACATTAAAAAACAAAATAACCAGGGAGCCAAATTGTCTCCAGAGACTCCCAGTTTCACAGAACTGTTTTCAAACTTGGAAGTGTTCTGGGATGTCAGAACAGATAATCAAAACTCTGGGAAACAGCTTGAATGACATACCAGACTGGGAGGTGTCTGTTTAATCCCAAACTAAACCAAGTCCAAACTAAACTTAAACCTTTGGGGTTAATTGTCAGTTGACATAATGTTCTTCTCCCTTTTATCCAGTTAAGGCCAGTGAGTTCCCCAAATCTTTGATGGCTTTTTGACCAATTGATTTGTGAAGAAAGATATTGGTTTAACTTTCAAATTAATCCATTCTTTTTATTTTAAAAACTCTGTAATCCCTTGCATCAGGGTAGAGTCGAGGTGACTGAAGGGAGCTGAACGTTTACTGGCTGGATGCCCTTCTTGAACATGAACATGTAGTTCACAGCAGATATTTTCCTTTTGCTCCCAGAGAGAGAGAAATATCTGCCCTATCTAGGATCAAACTCATAGCCTCCTGATTGAGAGTTCCACCTCTAGGCCACCTCTCCACTCTTCAAATTAATCCATAAAATCATTTTAATCAGTGGTGGGATTCAAATAATTTCATGATCAAATGATTTCTTCCAACAACCAGTTCACCAAACTGCTCAGAAAATTAACAACTGGTTCTCCCGAAGTGGTGCAAACTGGCTGAATCCCACCACTGATGCTGAATCCCACCACTGATGTTAATTCATAGGATCCTTTTAATCCATTGGATTGTAAAATAGATTAAGTAGGTAATAAATTCACATGGAGGCACAACTGTTGTTCTGCAAGGGAGATTGATTAAGTCATGTTACTTTATTTGCAAGAAGAAGCTTTTGTACAGTTGGTACCAGATAAAGGTTCGACACCAAGTAAAAAATAATCATTTGAGTCAGCGACGATATCCTTGAGGAAAAGTCTGGGCAGAGACCATCTGGACCAGTGGTGGTAGGTTTTTAGTACTATAAAGAAAAAAATAAAACATTTTAAATTGTTTGAATATCATGAGATTCTTAAGTTTAGTTTAGTTCAGTTTATTATCACTGTACCTTGTACAATTAAATTAAATGTCATCTTCAGTGTACATCAATAAAACCTACACACAATGATTAATTTCTCATTTGTAGAGAAGGAAGCACTTGATAACATCTAGAGTTTCCTATAGATAACAATTAAAACATTGTGGTTGTGCAATGTATACAGCCTGAAATTGTTGATGCTGGAGACAAACGGCTCCATATCTGATTGAGAACTTCCCAGTAGAAGCAGTATTCTAAACCAGGTAGATACCTGATCCGTTTCAACAAGGAAGTTGTTATATTTGTCAGTGCTGCTCCCTGCTACCCAGCCCTGGTTTCATAACAAAATGAATATTGTTTTATGCAAAATCCAGATGCCTAATTCATGATTGATCCCATAGCAGAAAGGGACTTTAGCCAGAATTGAAAACTGGGATCTTACCAGTAGGAATCTACATAGTAGAATTAAGCCTTTAACAGAAAGGTTCAGAATTATACAAACTTACCACAATTTCGGGTCCATTATAGGAATTCTGCAATACAAAAATAAATGCAGAAAAGTGAGGCGAAAATCAGAACATTGTTTTTATATCAACTTTTTGATTAAAAAAAAAAAATTCTATCCAAGCTGCAGTACAGACCCTCTTGAGATTGTTGAATTATAAAGTACCTCAAAAAGTTGAAGAAGAAGAGGAATAAAAGATATCTCATTGTTAATTTAAACAACATATTAAAAAGGTAAAGCTTCCCCTCACACATACGTGCTAGTCATTTTCGGCTCTAGGGAGCAGTGCTCATCTTCATTACAAAACTGAAGAGCCAGTGCTGCCCAAAGACGTCTCCGTGGTCATGTGGCCAGCATGACTAAACACTGAAGGCACACAGAGCGCTGTTCCCTTCCCACCAAAGTGGTCTCTATTTTTCTATTTGCCTTCGAACTGCTAGGTTGGCAGAAGCTGGGACAAGTAATGGGGGCTCACTCCGTTACGCGGTTCTAGGGATTCAAGCCACCAAACTGCTGACCTTTCTGATTGAGAAGCTCAGTGTCTTATATACTGAGCCACCGCGTCCCTTGGAAACAACATATTAGACCAGGCCAAAATGAAATGAACTATGATTTAGTATGCTGAGAGAAAGGCCATCCATTGTCTTATTATAGGTCTAAATAAGGTTATCATGCAAATCAATAAACGACTTGATCAGCAACCATCCAAAGTTACAAAGGCACTGAACAAAGGGGGACTTACAATTGTTCCTCTAGTTTTGCCTGTTGCAGTATTCCCATAGTCACGTGATCACAACATCCCACGGTCATGGGTCACCATTTGGGACCTTCACAGCTGAGAAGCAAAGTGAATGGGGAAGCCAGAAAGTGGTCACAGAGGGTGATCACATGACATTACGCCTAATGACCACATAGGGTTCATTGAATGATGACAACCCGAACTATGGCAACTGCTGTTATAATTTGAAATGATTACATGAAGTTGCATTTATGACTGTGTCACTTAACAATGGAGTTGCCATCCCAATTACTTATTGGTATGGAAGGACTGCCTGGAATGTCCCAAAGGTGCTTTTTTCAAGAGGCAACTGGACTTTCTGGATTTTTTTTGAAGAAAGAAAATTCTGCTTCTCATCCAAAAAGCAGTAGAACAAGATTCTAAGTCCATCTGCATTTAAAAGACAGAGGCCGCTCTTTTAAAACAGCAAAGTCCACATTTTGGACAGAGAGGACCGCTGGTTTGAAAGAGCAGTCAAAGAGGCCATCTATGTCAAAATTGAAGAGCCCTTCTCAAAAGAGAGGGAGGGATATAATATCATCTATCTCCAGTCTACAACACAGTCCTTTCAACAATTCCAAGAAGGCTCCACTCCCATTTGCACCACTTAGGTGACCCTGAGGACACAGATAAACCTCCAGGTGGCCTCAAGGACTGTGAATGACCAGCTGTCTGCAAGGAGTATAAATCTTTCCATTCCCCACCATCCAGTCAGAGCTGAAGAAGCTTCTTGGATGAGAAGCGAAATGTCTTCAAAGAAAAACCAGAAAGTCCATTTTGCCTCTTGAAAAAAACACCTTTGGTACAACTGTGACCTGGATGATCAAGAATCTCCATAGACCACCTGTAATATGATTCTTTGAGAAGAATGAGATCTGAGAACATTGTTATTAGTTTTTTTTTTTCTTAATTCAGATTTTACATGCTCTGTAAACCAAGCCATACAGTCGTTTTCTGTCCGAGACTAGTCTGGTGTGGGAAAGAAGAAACGGTGATTAGTGAGTATTTGCAGAATGAAAACAAATGTTTTGGACATAGTAAAATGAAATTCCAAATAATTATGGTTAATATTGAGGGGATGAGTTAGTAGGAAGCTTTTCTTTAAAATATTAGCCATCCAAAGACCACTGTTGTATGGAACTGGCCAAGTGACATCACCAGGCGGGGCAGGACTGAAAACAGATAGTTAATCAACATGATAACAGGCCATTATAATAGTAACATACCATATATGTGGAAAGAAACCACTTTGGGAAGGGGTTCTAAATATTTATTCTGGGCTTCTGAAAGATTAAGAGTCCAAAGACATGGCTCACAATCTGTTCTTGTCATCGTTGTCAGCCATTCAGTTGTGTCTGACCTCGGCCACTCTATGGATCAGTGTTCTCCATGCCCCTCTGACTTGCACTACCTCCTTCAGATCCGTCATGGTCATCCCAGTGTCATCATCTTTTATAGTGTCCAGCCAATGGGGACTAGGGCAATCCATTCTCATTTTTTTCCACTGATCACTCCCAGCATAACTTGACTTTTCAAGTGAGTCACTTCTCACAACATAACCAAAGTACAAGAGCCTCTGTTTGTTGATCTTGGCTTCAAGTGATATTTTGGGTCTAGGACTTCTTTGTTATTTTTGCAGTCTGTGGGGTGCATAATAGTTGCCACCAGCACCGCAGTTCAAAGGAGTCCAGTTCTAGGATGCCTTTGAACTGTGGTGAACCTGTTCCAGGATTGCATGAATCTGTTCTGGGACTACACAAAACTGTATAATTTGCAGATCTCTGACATCTAGTGTTGAAAGTGGGACTTCACAACACTGGCTCTTAACCATTCACACTACTGACCATTAGAAGTGAGATATAGAGAGAGCATTGTTTCTCAACCTTAGCTACTTTAAGAGGTGTGGACTTCCAGAATTCTTCAGCAAGCCATGCTGACTGGGGAATTTGGGTAACAGGAATCCTTCCTATTACCTATCTCTTCCAAGTTATAACTGTAACTGTGTTGCTTCTATCATTACAATTTACTATTTTGTTTTATTTGTTCCCTATTATGATTTGATTGCTTATTAGTAACCTATGACTATCACTAAGTGTTGTATCATATGATTCTTGATGAATGTATTTTTATTTTTTTCTTTATGTACACTGAGTGCTCATGCACCAAAGACAAATTCCTTGTGTGTCCAAATCACACTTGGCCAATAAAGAATTCTATTCCATTCTATTGAAATCTATACATCTTAAAATTATCAAACTGAGAAAGACTGAGATAGAAACTCAGATCCTGTCTAGGTTCCCAATTTATCTCTAACCTATTCTCTTCCTTCCTGTCTTTGTCTCCTAAGCAAACACACATAGGTATACCTTCTTGAATCTCCTTGCTAAGATGTAGCTCCAGATATTAAGACTTTCTTCTTCCTTCCTATAGATAAATCTTCTTTCCATTAAAATGACAAGACCATTTGATGGTCTTTGAGAGGCTGGATCCTCCTCTCTCTCTCTCTAAGAAGACAAAACACATTCTCCACCACTTACCCCATTGTCATTGAAGCTGTTGTCACCAACCTTATTGTTGTCAAAGCTTCCGCCATTCTAAAAATAGAGCACAAGAACATATGTTAGTGTTTCATCATCAGCTGTAGGCTGATTTTGAAGAATAACTATTTATTTACTTATACATTTCAACTGAGATGAGCAAACAGAAATTGGACCATCACGTAATACCTTTGGGAACTGTCAAAATATAGACAGTCAGCAGAACTCATTTTAAATGGTGATCCTTCCCTCTAAAGAGTAAGTAGTTGAGGTGCCATGTAGAGATACTCCTCAACTTACAGCACTTCACTGAATGACCTTTCAAAGCTAGAACGGCACTGAAATTTAACTGGCCTTAAATGCAAGCTACTCAATGCAAGAATCCTGGTGAATAAAATACCTGAATTTCTCCTCTTACTAAATATGGCTAAATTCAACATATTTGTCTGTGAAACATGGCTCAACGCATCACTCCCTGACTCCATTACCACAGTAATCTTACCGATCAGATCATGAAATCCGTAGAGGAGGTAGTATTGCTATCTTCTATAAAAAGTCCCTACATTTAAAAAACATCCAAGTTATCCAGGAGCTTGCTATTCCTGAGACCATCGTCTGTGAACTGTCCTTAAATATCATATTTCGGTTCTTACTATGTTACAGAGCCCCTGATCATGACATCAAACATGCAAACAAGCTAAATACACTACTAGCATGGGCAGCATCCTGCCTACACGCTTTTATCTTTTTTGGTGACTTCAATATACCCTATATTAACTGGACCTTTAACTAATGTACAACCGAATTCAGGCATGCAACCTTCTACAATGCAGTAACAAATCTGGGACTAGAACAACTAGTAACCAACAATTTAGGGAATACAAATGAAAGAACCTTTTTCCAACAGTGACCACAACATGATTGACTTTTGTCTCAACATACGTCCACACAAAAATCATCACAATGATGGAATCCCCAATTATAACTTCAAAAAAGGCAACTATGATCTTATAAACAATGATCTCTCATCCCTTGATTGGCAATTTCTATTCACTGGATGCAATACTGCAGAAGACCATGACAACATATTTTTACTTGAAGTCAAAAGAGTCATCAAACTATATGTACCATTAACAAGTCCCAAAACCAGAAAAAACAAATTACTCATTACAATAAGGAAGCTTCAATCCAAAAAGAAATCACTTTGGTGGAAAAACAAATCTGGTCACGTTGCCAACTTCAAAAGCTGATACAAAAATTTATGCTACCAGATAAAGACTGAATGCACCAATTATCACATTAAACAAGAAGAAAACCTTCTACGCACCAATTCCACCTGCACTTTCTACAATTTTGTAAACAACAAACTAAAAGACTCAAGGTCCATCCCATCCCTGGAAGGACCTAATGGTAAAGACTGCAATGATGACACTATTAAAGCCAACCTGTTTAACACATTCTTTGGCTCAGTATTTGTGAACAGCAATAAATTATGCCAGGTATTTCCTAGCTGAACCATAGAAAACTACAATGATCTAATACATATTGATTTTATAGAAGACAATGTTGAAAAAGCACTACTCAATCTAAAACCATCCCTACCAATTGGACCGGACAGAATACTTGCCTACTTCTTAAAAAAGCTATCCACTGCCATAGACGAACCTCTAAGCATAATCTTTGAAAAATCTTTCAGGACCAGCTTCTTGCCTAACCTATGGTAACAGATAACAAATAATCAGAGTTGGAAGAGACCCTGTAAGTCATCTAGTCCAACCCCCCCGCCCAAGCGGGAGACCCTACATCATTTCTGACAAAAGGCAGTCCAATCTCTCCTTGAAAGTCTCAAGTGATGGAGCTCCCACAACTTCTGAGAGCAAGCTGTTCCATGGGTTGATTGTTCTCCCTGTCAGAACGTTTCTCCTTATTTCCAGGTTGAATCTCTCCTTGTTCAGTTTCTATCCATTATTCCTTGTCTGGCCTACAGGTGCTTTAGGAAATAGCTTGACCCCTTCCTCCCTGTGGCAGCCCCTCAAATATTGGAAGACCACTATCATGTCTCCCCTCATCCTTCTCTTTACTAGATTAACCAAGCCCACTTCCTGCAACCGTTCGTTGTATATTTTAGCCTCCAGTCTTTTTCTAGTGTCTCAACATCTTTTTTATCATGTGGTGACCAAAACTGGATGCAGTACTCTAGGTATGGTCTTACTAAGGTTTTATAGAATGGTGTTAGTACTTCCCTTGATCTTGATTTGTATCCCTCTGTTAATACAACTTAGGATTGCATTAGCTTTTTTTGGCTGCTGCTGGATACTGCTGGCTCCTATATCGCTGGTTGTCCACTAAGACTCCAAGATCCCTCTCACAATTAGTGCTACTGAGCCTGGTTTCACCCAGTCTATATGTGTACTTTTGGTTTTTCTTGCCGAAGTGTAGGACTTTATTTTTCCCTACATTGAATTTCATTTTGTTAGATATGGCCCAGTGTTCTAGCCTATCTTCTTGGGTGTTAGCTATTCCTGCCAGCTTAGTATCCCCTTCTATTCCCTCATCTAAGTCATTAATGAAGATATTGAAGAGTCCTGGGCCTAAGACGGAACCTTGTGGCACCCCACTGCTTACTTCCCTCCATGCAGACTTAGACCCATTAAGGACTAGTCGTTGAGTATGGTTTGCCAGCCAGTTGTGAGTCCATCTAGTGGTGGTGCTATCTATTCCACTTTTTTCTAGATTACTAAGAAGTAGGTTGTGGTCTACTTTGTCAAATACCTTGCTGAAATCTAAATATATTATGTCCACAGTATTCTGCTGGTCTACTAATTTAGTCACTGTGTTGAAGAATGAAGCCACGGTAATCCCCATCTTCAAAAAGGGAGCCCCGAGCCTAGTTGAAAATTAAAGACCAATCTCCTTATGCTGCATCACCTGTAAAGTCATGGAATCAATTATTAACCAATCCATCATCCTCCACTCAGAAACAAACTACCTACACTCTAATAAACAATTTGGTTTCAGAAAAAAACTATCATGTAATCTGCAACTCTTACACTGCAAAAACATGGACTACACAACTTGACCAGGGCAAAGCAATAGAAACAATCTACATAGACTTCTGTAAAGCCTTTGATTCAGTGGTACACAACAAACTACTCCTAAAACTAAAATCTTACGGGATCTCTGGAACCTGCATAACTGGATAGAAGCATTCCTGTCAAACAGACCAAAAATGGTAAAAATTGGGAGTGTCCTATCAAATTCTGTACCTGTCAACAGTGGTTTTCCCCAAGGCAGTGTTCTGGGACCAACTCTTCATACTCTACATAAATGACCTCTGTGATAATATCAAGAGCAACTGCGTTCTCTTCGCTGATGATGTAAAGCTATTCAACACCACAGACAATACTACTACCCTTCAAAAAAACCTTGACTATGTATCAAAATGGTCAAACAAATGGCAACTTCAAATCTCAACAAATAAATGCTCTATCCTACATACTGGAAAAAATAAATCAGAAAATAAAATACAGGCTGAATAGTCAAGACCTTGTTGATGATCCAAACTCTGACAAGGATCTTGGAGTACTCATCTCAAATGACCTAAGTGCTAGAGCCCACTGTAACTACATAGCCAAAAAGGCATTAATAGTTGTTAACCTAATCTTACATGGCTTTTTCTCTGGGAATATTACACTACAAACTAGAGCATACAAAACATTTGCTAGACCAATACTTGAATAAAGCTCATCAGTCTGGAATCCACATTACATATCTGATATTAACACAGTTGAGAAAGTCCAGAAATATTTCACAAGAAGAATTCTCCACCCCTCTACTCGTTGCAGAATACCTTATGCCACCAGACTTGAAATTCTAAACCCAGGAAACCTAGAACTACGCCGCCTTTGGTCCGATCTAAGTATCATGTATAAAATCATACATTGCAATGTCCTACCTGTCAATGAATACTTCAGCTTCAACAATAACAATATAAGAGCAAACAATAATCGCACCAAACTTGATTGCAGGAAATACAACTTTAGCAACAGAATGGTTAATGTCTAGAATATACCTGACTCTGTGGTTTCTTCCCCAAACCCCAAAAACTTTAATCGTAGACTATCTACTATTGACCTCACCTCTTTCCGAAGAGGTCTGTAGGGGGCTTGCATAAGCGCGCCAACATGCCTACAGTCCCTGTCCTATTGTTTCTTTTATTTTTTATTTTTCTCATATGTATCCATGTATTCATAACTATGTTTTTACTTATAGCTGTTATCTTGTTAGCAATTGACAAAAATAAATAAATAAATAAGTGCGTTATGACCATTTTTCACATGTACAACCATTGCAGCATCCCCATAGTCACATGATCAAAATTCAGTTGCTTGACAACTGACTCATATTTATCACAGTTGCAGTGTCTTGGGGTCATGTGATCCCCTTTTGCGACCTTCCAATGAGCAAAGTCAATGGGGAAGCCAGATTCACTTAACAACCGTATTGCTAACATAACAACTGCAGTGATTCACTTAAAAACCAGGGCAAGAAAGGTCATAAAATGGGGCAAGATACACTTCACCAGCGTCTCACTTAACAACAGAAATTATGGGCTCAATTGTGGTCATAAGTTGAGGATTACCTGTGGACTCGAGTGAGCATCTTGCAACTTTATACTCTATATTGTCCCCTTGCAGCCTTCCCTCTGAAGGAAATTTCATTCAGGAGGAATATACATGTCATCCTCTCCAAATATTGGCTCATTTTGGAATTTTAAGATTGAGTTTTGAGTTCTACTCAAAACTGGCATCTATATATTTGTTAATACATACCCCTCCAGAACCTCCAGAATTATAGCTGTTCTGAAACATAAAATGAAAACAACACAATTTTAAATTAAGAGAAACCTAAAGGTTCAATCTTATGACAATTAGCAATTGTCCCACTGTCTCCCTAATCTTACAAAGCTACTATTGCTTTGTTCCCTGAATAAAGTTACAGAAACACAACCGAATGGGAAAATGCTTGTTGTAATTTTTAAAACAAACATAAACAATTGACTAGGAGATTGGCTATTTGAGACAAAATCTAAACCTTCTGTGGTTGATTGAACTGATTAATGCCATTTTATTATATATATATATCATCCCCCTCATAACTCAGTTAAGCATGTACTGCAAAATACATTTCTTCAATCATTGAAAAATGACTTTTTACCTGCTATCTTTGAGAAAAATGGAATATGTTTTGCTTTTGGATGAACCAAAAGGAAATACATTTAAGAGCTTTTTAAAATAGTTTTTAAATCTCCTACTGAGGAATGAAGAAGACAAATTAGCTCCAAACATACAGTTATTTTGGCTGCTTATTTATTACATTTTAATTATTAAATTTTATACTTACTCCATTATTATTGAAACTGTTAGATCCTACATCGTTGTCGTCAAAGCTGTCTATACTCTGCAAAAGAAAATAAACAGAGCTAGTTATTCTCTTTTTGCTGAAGAATTAGAAAATGCACTAGGGTTTTGTGAATATCAGAAAATTTAACAAATTACAGGAGAGGAAGAAAGGATAGCAGACTGGAGGGGAGACCAGCAGAATTGGTCAGAAGAGAAGGACCAGGGGAGACATGATAGCAGTGTTCCAATATTTGAGGGGCTGCCACAGAGAGAGGAGGTGGATCAAGCTATTTTCCAAGGCACCCGAAGGCCAGGCAAGGAATAATGGAAACTGATCAAGGATAAATTCCACCCAGAAATAAGGAGAAATTTTCTCACAGTGAGAACCATCAACCAATGGAACAGAAGTTGTGAGAGTTTCATTACTGGAGGTTTTCAAGAAGAGATTGGACTGTTATTTATCAGAATTGGTGTAGGGTCTCCAGCTTGGGTGGGAGGTTGGACTAGATGACCTACAGTATAAGATCTCTTCCAACTATGTTATATCTGTTAAATCTGAGTTTACAACCAGACTGGAAATGGAAACCAATCCCAGAAGAAGGCCTGATGAATAATTTCTGCATCAAATATATTTTAGTATATATTTCTCCCTAATTGAATCTGAACATAGTTCTTCTGATCAACCTACCTTTTTCACGTTCAATTCCCCAAATGTACGTGTGCAGTTCAGATACTCTTTTTCATATATTTCAAAGGAAAGTTACAATGGCAAAGTTGGAAAAAAGGGCAACAGATAGGTGGATAGGTACATGTTCAAAAATGATGACTTAAGTTATTGTTCATTAAAACGCTGAGTAAGTTTTGGTCATCACCCATAAGTTAAGTGTCTGATTTGCATAAAGAGAGAAACTCATTATTGCTTGGCATTTCCAATGAAAAGTGTTTAAAGAAAGGAGAATAAGCTCATCAGGAAAAAGGCAGCACAACTAAATAAACAAAGATCTCAGCTGCACAAGGATGATTTGTGTCACACTTAGAATTTTTCCTGAGCACTGGTTATTTATTTAAAATGCTTATATGATGTTCCATCTTAAAATCACAACTCTGGGCACCTCACAACCATAATGTGGATGGATGGATGGATAGAAGGAAGTAAGTAAGTAAGGAAGAAAGAAAGAAAGGAAGGAAGGGAGGGAGGGAGGGAAGGAGGGAGGGAGGAAGGAAGGGACGCAATGCATGACACATATGCTACTTAAATCCCTCCAGGACTTTAATCCTTCTCCTCCTCCTTTTTAGAGCAGTTGATTATTTATCTTTCCTTCCCAAACACATCAACAAACTAGACAGCTCAATGGGAATGCCATTTTGTGGCTTGCTTTCTCTGGCTATTGAAATACTTGAAGTAGGCTTTAATCTCAACAGGTATGAGTGCTTCTTTTATGACCATCCATTATCTGCTGCAAATTCCCAGGAAAGAAACAATTTACTGATAACTCTTATGCTATGAAGCAGTCTTAAAAACAGTAAACACTCAATGGAGTCAATTATGAATCCAGGAACCCCAGTTCTGGGATATTCCATGCTCGATCAATGAAGCTAGAGCTCCAAAGACTTGATTCATTTAAATGAGTGTCAATACAGATAACATACAGATCCCATAGGAATCTTCTTTCACCCAACCCAATGTCCTTACCCCAGGACTAGCTGAGGTGCCTTCCAAGGTGAGCAGGCAGATAGTCAGGAAAAGAGCCACAACTTTGACTTGCATCTTGATGTTGCTTTTGTCTCCCTTTCCCTCTGAAATAGGAATAGGGATAAGGACATCTGATGCCTCTACTTGTACTGGAAGTTATCATGGGCAGTGGCCACTTTACAATCAGTTCCCATTATCATGAGCAAATTTGCTCCTGTGAGCCCAACCTAATTCATTCACAGAATGACCAAACCCTTTCTTTTCCAACCATGGCCAAGATCCACAAATATGTTGCTCCTTATAGCTGGCCATGCATCCATCTCTCCTTCCTTCTTGACTCTGTATTTCTTCTTTACTCCCAAATTTTTAATCTCAGACTATCATGCACCTTGCTTTTACAAGTGAAATTGTATTTTGTAATGTTTTATAACATTAAGGCTGCATCAGTTGAGTTCAATTTCATTCGGTTTCTTCTTTTTCCTGCCTTAAATTTTCTTAACAACTGTGACAAAAAAAAGTGGTAAAATCAGGCATGCCTCGCTTACCAACAGAAATTCTGATCCAACTGTAATTGTAAGTCAAGGACTACTCTAACTAGTTGACATATAATATATTCATTCTCTGATGGGATCTGTGGTCAGGCTAATCTCATTTCAGTATCTGAGATCTACAAACCTTTTCTCTGGTGGGTAGGTGGATATTTGAATGAATGTTATACTCTTCTCAAAAGGCTATGTTGTGATAATTATTCCATTTTTTTAAAGCTGTACATTTTGAACAGATGGAATATTTGGGAATACAAATATAGCACCCATGCTCCATACCTTAAATTAGTTATGTCTTTCCAGTAATCCTGTGAATGTCTTTTGCAGCTGCTCTATAATCCTGGTGGGGGTGGGATGGCTGAATAAATTTCAGGCAGATTATTGTTTCCATTCCTGGATGTTTGAAGACTCTTCAGGTCCCTTCTGCAATGGAATCAGCCCAGTCTTTATGCATTCTAATGCATACACATTTTGCGTATACTGTACTCACTTTTCTTACCTGCCAGACAAATGCATTATGCAAATAAGAAGCAAGCATGCTGTATGTTGTTGGTAATAGCATATCATCCCTTTTTTTCCCCCCCTCTCTTATTGTTTTTAGATTGTTTAGAAGATGTCATATGTTGAAGGCCAGAAGATGTCTACCAAGCTTGTACAAAATTGTGATCAGTTTCATTTCATTCATTCTAGGAATGCCGTTCAAATGCCAACTTGTTATTATAAGTTAAAAGAATAGACTTATTCTGAGAATTTCTGATTTAAATTCGATAGGGGCAAAATAATAAGAGCAAGGGAAAAAAAGACATTTTTTTCCAAAATGTTTCTACCCTTCCCCTCCTCCTTCACAAATATATCCCTGGGATTTCCTGGGATTCTCCTGTTTAACCCCACTTCAGTTTTTTGAGATCATTTAAACTTTGGGGAAAGGAAACTGCATTTTTTCTATACCAATTGCCATTCAGTTTGCTTAATTAACCAGCAATATATGTCCTCTGTTACTGGTCACATAAGGAACCCATAAGGAACCAGATGTAACACTGCTGTGTAATCTTGGCAAATGTAAAATTACAAATGATTAGCATGCCCACCCTTTTTTACTTTAACAAGGGAGGAGGTTAAAGGCGATAAGAGGATTTGGCCTGTTTGAGCTGTAACAACACCTAAAATAAGTGGTCTGAAGAAATAGATTTTAGAACACATGACCAAAGAATTATCAGGCGATATCAAGGTAGGCAGAACTAAGTATAAAGGACAAGTAAGCCTGAAAAAGAATTTTAAAAATCTGCAAAGTGCAGGAGGAGGAAGAATGAAATCTACAACAGAAATTTTTGACTCTTTTAATTGTGGTCATAAGTCAAGGACTACCTGTAGCTTTTGCTTTGTTGGCCTTGTCCAAGCTGATTTTTATTTAAAAAATAAAATGAATTGAATGCAGACTCAGTTTTAAAAATAATGTTTCATCATAGCTTGCAATAAAATAGTTCCAACGATGGCTTAGGGTCGTGATGGCGAACCTATGGGATGTGTGCCACAGGAGGCACGCAAAGCCATTTGTGCCAGCACGCGAGTTGCAGGCAAAATTACCTCACTGTGCATGTGCGCACTTCACAGCTGATTTTTGGCCAGTTTGAGGTCTTTTTCGGCCTCCCAAAGGCTTGAAGAAGGCTTCTGCAGGTTTCTATAAGCTTTGTAGGCCGAAATCTAGCCCTGTTTCATCACTTCCAGTTTTTTTGGAACATCCACAAACAATACATAAAAACACAAAACCATCTTCCTTTTTGTATACATACAGTATGTCAGTTGGTTATGAATCTTTTGTGCAATCCTTTCATAGTTGTCACTCACAGTTTATATAAATTTCACATTGTCAAATTAACATATGCCCATATTGTTCCATCCAGAAAGAAGCGTGTGAGACTGGGTTGCAAACAACAACTCTTTATTTCAAACCGTTAGGTAAAGAAACAGAACATAGCCCACGCTGCGGCAGCCCTTTATATCGCGGCTAGCCTGCCGGCTTGTGGCCAATGACAGTTATTTAATTCTTCCTGCCGTTTGGCGGTTTCCCAGATTGGTTCCTAGCGAACCAATCCATAAGTGGCCATTTCAGCCAATCAGAATGAAGTACTTGGAACCTACCAAGTTCCATACAGAACACACATTTTCATCAATTATTAATCATCCATGACTAAACTATTTATTCCATCATTATATGAGATATCCCAAATTTTATTTTAAAATTTATATTGTGCTTTCATCCAATGGTTATTTATGTCTACATTATATTTTATATCAATCTATTAAACTTCTATAAGAAAATTATCTATTCTGTTACATTACCATGTTATGTAACTCCCCCCTCTCTCCCCCCTCTCTCTCGACTCAGCCTTCCATCCTTCCAAGATCGGTAAAAGGAGGACCCAGATTGTTAGAGGCAATAGGCTGACTCTGTAAACTGCTTAGAGAGGGCTGTAAAGCATTGTAGAGCAGTATATAAGTCTAAGTGTTATTGCTGTTGCTACTTTGGCTTCATCCTGTCTACTGCAAATCTGGAATAAAGGTTACTTTCTCAGTCACTCTTAATAGCTTCTTCTTTCGGTTTCCTTGGAGAAGAATCAGGATTTCAAAGTTCATCTCCTTTCCTGTTTAGTAGATGCCTCTCTTTCCCAGTGAGAAGGGCTGATAAGCCATTTAAATAGGGATAAAACCAATAAAGGATCTTTGAACTTTTCAAAGTGATGGTGACCGTATGATCCTCCCTACATTCCTTACTTCATGTTTATTTGCTTAATTAAAGGCCCTGTCACACTGGCCGACAGATGCAAAACATTTGTAAAAAGGACACAGTGGATGAGAAAAATGTTCCATCCGTTGTTGTCCGCTCTCAAAAGGGGCAAAAATTTGCATAAACAGAGTGGATAACAGGGAAAGGAACGGACGGGGGGAGGACGCAGGGCGGATGGAAAGCGGATGCTCCATGGAAGCCTAGCGGATGGAAGCGGATGGGAGCGGATGGCACATCCACAAGGCTTCTGGGGGGCCATAGCAAAGTGGACGCGGAATGGATACAGCGGATGCAGAGCAGATGCCGAGCGGATGAAGCGGATGCACAGTGGAAGCCTAGCAGATGAAGCGGATGCGGAGTGGAAGCCCAGCGGAAGCCTAGCGGAAGCCTAGCGGATGCCTAGCGTTCACTGCGCATGCGGGGAGGATGCATTGCGTCAGCCCCGCAGATATAAAGGGAAGCAGCTCCCAAGCAGGTCAACATTCAGAGGAAAGACCTGCTTCCAGACACATCGACTGCCTGCCAGCCTTGCCAGCCTGCCTGCCTTGCCTGCCTGCATGCCTTACTGTCTGCCTGCCTGCAAGCCTTGCTGCCTGTCTGCCTGCAAGCCTGCCTGCCAGCCTCCCTGCCAGCCTTACTGTCTGCCTGCCTGCCAGCCTTGCTGCCAGCCTTGCTGCCAGCCTTGCTGCCAGCCTGCCAGCCTGCCTACCAGCCTCCCTGCCAGCCTTGCTGTCTACCTGCCTGCCAGCCTTGCTGCCAGCCTGCCTTCCAGTCTGCCTTCCATCCTCCCTGCCAGCCTTGCTGCCTGCCTGCCTGCCTACCAGCCTGCCTGCCTGCCTGCCTGCCTGCCTGCCTGCCAGCCAGCCAGCCTGCCTGCCACCCTTGGTGCCTACCTGCCTGCTAGCCTGCCTGCCAGCCTGCCTGCCAGCCAGCCTTGCTGCCTGCCTTCCTGCCAGCCTGCCTGCCAGCCAGCAACCCCACAACCATGGGGAAGAAGAGGAAACCTCAGCCATCTGCTGCCAGCCCTGGCAAGAGGGACAGGGCCACCCTCCCACCCCCTGGCCCTCACTCTGCTTCTGCTGGGGCTTCTGTAGCACGGGCTTGCTCTTCTGGGGCTGGGGCTTCTGCTGCTTCTGCTTCTGGAGGAGCTGATGATGATGCTTATGGCGGTGGTGCTTCTGCTCATGCCTACTCTGCTGATGCTGCTTCTGGAGGAGCTGATGATGCTGCTTCTGGCAGTGCTTCTGCTGGTGCTTACTCTGCTGTAGCTGCTCCTCATCCTGCTGGTCCTGCTGGTCCTGCTGGTCCTGCTCATCCTGCTCGTGCTCCTGGTCTTGCTCGTCCTGCTGGTCCTGCTCGTGCTCCTGGTCTTGCTCGTCCTGCTGGTCCTGTTGGTCCTGCTGGTCCTGCTCGTGCTTCTGGTCCTGCTCGTGCTCCTGGTCCTGCTTGTGCTCCTGGTCCTGCTCATGCTCCTGGTCCTGCTGGCGTGGCTGGTGCTTACTCTGCTGCTGCTGATCCTGGTCCTGCTGGTGCTGGTGCTGCTGCTGCTGCTGCTGATGATGATGATCCTGCTGGTGCTGCTGCTGCTGCTGATGATGATGATGATGATCCTGCGGGTGCTGCTGCTGGTGGTGGTGTGGAGGAGCAGCCCCTACAACCTGGAAGCCCCTCTGATGAAGGCCCATGTGGTCCTGACAAAGGGAGAAAGAGGCATATGCAAGATCGGGAGAGGAGGCAATACTCCATCAAGGAGGAACATGAGGATGAGGTGCTGGAGTGGCTGAGAGAGAATGACTATCTATGGCGGAAGGGACACAGGCTCTACAGGGACACCAAAAGGAAGCAGGCTGCTTGGAGAGAGAAGTCGGAGAGCCTGGGTTACACTTCGGAGGTGCTCCTCGGCTGGTGGAAGCACGTGCACACCTGGTACAGGAAGCTGCACCTCAAGAAATCTGGCCAGGCCACGGTGAAGCTGACGGACAAAGAGACCAACGTCATGGCCAAGTGCAGCTTCCTGGAGGGTGAGGTCCCCTGCTGAGGAGCAGCCCCTCTCACAACCCTCTCTCTCAGGCAGCCTGCTGAGAGCCAGTCCTCTTCCGGCTGAGAGTCAGCTCCTGTCTCCAGGCAGGTGTCTGTGGAGCGTGCCATGACGGAGAACCTGCGGACAGCTTTTGTAACCATGGTGGAGTGCGTGGAGGACTCCCTGGCGCAGTGGGAGAAAGGAGACAGCACTTCCACCACAGTCCTACCCGCATCCACCCCCAGCTCCACCTCCACAGAAAGGCAGAGAGCCAGACAGGAGGGGCAGAGCCACACTGTCCTGCTAGAGATAAGAGACACCATCAGGAGCAGCATAGATATCCTCTCTCAGCTGGTCCACACCGACTCCTCATCCTCCAATCGCAAGCCCTTCCTCACCTATGTGAACCAGACCCTCACGGACATGGCAGAACCCCAGTACCAGGTGGTGAAGGACAGGATCACCGATCTGCTTCACAACCCTCCAGATCCAGATGAACCTGCTCCCACCCAGTCCAGGTCCACCCCAGGTGATGTCCCTCCCATTCCAAGGCTTTCCACAGGCCCTCACCTACCAGGGCTACGGCTACCAGGAGGTCCAGCAGCACAGGCAGCAGCCCTTCCCAGTCCAGGCACAGACTCATCGGACACCACCGTTGCCACTGGTTCCACCGATGCCATCGAAGCCACCGATGCCACTGATGCCACCAATGCCACCCATGCCACTGATGCCACCCATGCCACCCATGCCACCCATGTCACCGATGCCACCCACGCCAGTCCTCACACAGCTGCAGACCAGACAGCCCCACTACACTGCTCCTTCCTCCACCCCACAGCCAAGCCCGGCCTCAGTACATCTGTCATCGGTACTGGGGCTGACACCCCATGGCATGGAGGAAGGAGCTCTCAACATCACGGGTCTGAGCCAGCTGTCTGAGAGCTTCCTCAACACACCGTCCCCTGTTGTCCTCTCGGGGCCAGGCACCCCAGTGGCACTTCAGACCAGCACTCCAGCAGCACCCACCTCCACATCACCTGGACACTTCACCCCTGAGACTGGGAACACCTCTGAGTGACAGAGAAGAGTGCCAGAGACTGGGTGGCTACCTGTAGACTTTATTTGGACACTTGACTTGGGTCATTTTTCTTTTACAACTTGTTATTAATAAAGATTATCTTTGCTTACGCACTTGCTTCATTTATTTTTGTAAATAAAGTCTTGGTGGAAACTTTTAGAAATGGTTTAAGCCTTTGCATGCTTGTGGGATGGGTAAGGAGAGCAGTGGGGTGGGCAGGGATACCTTTGGAATGGGTAATAGCTGTGGGATGGGTAAGGATAGCAGTGGGGTGGGCAGGGTTACCTTTGGGATGGGTAATAGCTGTGGGATGGGTAAGGATAGCAGTGGGGTGGGCAGGGACACCTTTGGGATGGGTTGAGATAACTGTGGGATGGGTTAAGATAGCTGTGGGATGGGCAGGGATACCTTTGGGATGGGTTAAGATAGCTATGGGATGGGTTGAGATAGCTGTGGGGATAGATAAACCTCCAGTGCAAGCATAGTGGGACTGTATGGTCCATCCTCCCAGCTGCCACACCTATGGCCCTTCATTATCAATACTAATGTAATCATTGATCCACACATGTCAACATAAACACAACTCTTTATTAAATGCCCTGTTCATTGTAGGCCCACCCAACATACATGGCCCAATCTCATCAATGTGATCAGACAGGCTGAAGGAAGCACCCATTAATCATCTATCATCCTGTCTTGCCACTCCACTGCTCCAGCTGGGTAGTTGCACCAGTGTTTCAGGAGGTTGCACTGCTTCTTCCCTTCACGTGAGGCTCTGTTGGGGCCTTGCACATCCTCAGTGTCTATCAGGTTTTGCCCTTGCCTCCATTCCCCAGGCTCCATGTCCCCATTGCCTTGTTGGAGGTCCATGAGCCTGTTCTGCAAGACTGGGTAGCAGGTGCGCATGAGATTGTGCAGGATGCAGCAAGCTTCCACGATCCTCCTCACGGTCTCTGGGCGATGCTGCATGGTGGTGAGAAGTACCTGGAACCTGTTGGCCAGGATGCCAAAGGCGTTCTCCACCACCGGCCTTGCCCTGGACAGCCTGTAGTTGAAGATCCTCTATTCATCTGGAAGTGTAGGGCTTCATGAGGTAGGTTCTGAGGGAGAAGGCATCATCCCCCACGATGAAGTAGGGCACATCTTGCATGTCGTTGGGCAGGGGTTCTGGATCTGGGAAGCCCATGATGAGGTTGCATTCCAGCCCCTCCTTGAGGTGACTGGCATTGTATAACTGGGCATCTGAAGCTGACCCGTTGCCTGAAGCATCGATGTACATGAACTTGTAGTCAGCATCGACCATGGCGAAGAGGACGATGCTGAAGAAGCCCTTGTAGTTGAAATAAGTGGACCCTGACTTGGCTGGAGCTTTGCAGGCCACGTGCTTGCCATCTATGGCTCCAACGGTGTGGGGGAAGTTCCACTTCTGATACCACTGCTCTGCAACTTTCTTCCATCCTTCTTCAGTGGAGGGGCACTGAAGGAGCTTCTCCAGGTATTCTTCGATGATGGCCTGCACCACTTCTCTGACCACAATGCTGTTGGTGTTGTGTGGCACCCTCCAGCCGTACTGCATGCTCCTATAGGTGGTCCCTGAGGCCAGGTGGCACAGAGTCAGTGCAACCTTGAGCCCAGGGTCCAGGTTGGCCCGGAAGGTGGTGCTCTGCTTGGTCAACCTGGGTGTCGGCCACTCCACAACTTCGTCAAACATGGCTGGAGGCATCCTCATGAAGTTCTGGAATGCACAAAGGTCTTTGTTCCTCAGCTCCACCATCAGCTTGTTGTACAGTCCATACCCTGCTCTTCTCCCGATCCATCTTCGGACCCAGATGCTTCTTGGCCGCCTCCTTTTCTTCCCGTAGTAGAGTTGAAAGAGCCTGTAGATGGCTTCGCACTGTTGCAAAACGATGGTGGCTACCAAAAGGACTGTGTTACGATCCATGGTGGACATGACTGGATGCTGTGGAAGAGCAAGAGGCAGATGAAGGCTGCAGAGGTCTGCACAGCAGGGCTGCTGGTCTGAAAGTGAGATCCAGGTGAGTTGCTCCCCCTTTTTATAGGCAATATAGGTTTTCCCCTATGTGTCCTTTTGCATCCTCTAGGCATCCTCTAGACATCCTAAATATCTGAGATAGGTCCCCTCTGCAAACGTTTTTTCCGTTTAAAATGCTTTCTTTGCGAGCTGCATCCGCTTTCATCCTTTCTCTGTCCGTGCTACTAATGCTGCGCGTCCGTTCCGCTTCCTCCCTGTGTCCACTTTCCGCTGGAGTGGATTTGAGTTGCGCGGATGCGCAGTGGATGCCTCGCAGATGTAGCAGACGCGTAACAGATGACGACGGATGCAGAACGGATGTTCCCCGTATGCCTAGCAGATGCAGAATGGACGCGTTGGATACATTTTCCGCTCAAAAAGTTTTGAGCAGCTTAAAACTTTTTGAGTGGATGAAATGTCAGTCGACGGATGCTGGACGGATAGAGAGGAAGAAAAACGGAGGCAGTGAGTACAAAACGGAAGCATCGCGTTAACCAACGGATGGCAAGTGTTTTTCTCCGTTTAACATCCTCTTTCCATCCGTTGGTGCAGTGTGACATGGGCTTCATGTGCAAATTGTTTAAACCTGCAAGTCATCATTGGAACTATTTTATTGCAAGCTATTATAAAACATTTAAAAACAATTAAGTCCACATTCAATTCATTTTAAATAAAAATCGGCTTGGACAAGACCAATAAAGCACAAACTGCAGGTAGTCCTTGACTTATGACCACAATGGAGAGCCAAAATTTCTGTTGTTAAGTGAGACCTTTGTTAAGTGAGTTTTTTCCTCCTTTTACAATCTTTCTTGCCACAGTTGTTAAGTGAATTGCTGCGGTTCTCAAGTTATTAACATGATTGAGTATTGCATTGATATTCTTCTTTTTCCTTTATAGCTCAAGGCAGCACAAATTTGGAATTCCTCTATATCTAATCACAATAACTTCTTTAAATAGATTGTGTTGAGTACCACCATCTCAAACCAATCCAGTAAGTTTTCCTGGCTGAAGGTAAATTTAAACCTGGATTTAGGTTTCAGGTTGAACACTTTAAACTAGGAGGCTGAATCTGATTCCTATGGTTATCTTTTTTACATTCTGCCTTGGTGTAGATGTGTTTTATAAGGTTAGTTTCCCCCTAAGGGACTTTGAAGGTCTTCTGGTCCAACCCCCTGCACAGGCAGGAAACTTTATACCATTTCAAGCATGTGGTTGTCTAATTTCTTCTTCAAAACCTCCAGTATTCGAGCATTCACAACTTCTGGAGGTAAGTTGTTCCATGGATTAATGGTTCTAACTGTCATGAAATTTTTCCCTAGTTCTAAGTTGCTTCTCTCTTTCATTAGCTTCCATCCGTGGCTTCTTGTCCTGCCCTCTGTGCTTTGGAGAATAGTGTGAGCAGAACCGAAGTCATGCTGGATGACCCATTGAATTAAATAAGGAAGTGTGTCTCAAACTCAGTAGCTCTGCTAAATAAGAAAGTGTTCCAGTTTGTGCACAAGAGAAAAAAAAACAAGATGAGGCTAGAACAATGAGGAATTGTAATAAAGTGCTGAGGTGTCAGAAACCATGTAACTGCTTTTGCTAGATAGGGAGCCAGCATAAACCTTCGAAATATATGTGTCAATTTGAAAACAGAAAGAATGTGAGCCAAGCCCTCATACGAGGGGGCGGACAGTTAGGGTATAAAAATGCTGCCTGAATTTTGCTCTGTGTTCCTTCAATGCCTGAGGGAACCTGTCTCTGAAGACACGTGAATAAAACCTTGTTTTCCTTGGATCAATGAATCTTTTGGTGGTTTTTTATCTGCTTCCACCTCACAATAGGTTGACTCCCTCTTCTTTGTGGCAGCCCCTTAGAGATAGTGGAACACTAATATGACCCTCCCTAGCTATCATGAAGATAAGGACAGGGAAGGTGGAAGCATATTTAGATTTGCAAGATTATTGTTCTGGTAACCTTATAATAAAGTTGTATTTGCATTCCTTATTCTGGCCTCTCAGTTTGGTTTACTTTGAAGGGCTGACATCATGAAAACTAGGGAGGGGCAGATCTGAGGCACTTAATCAAATTGCATTTTTATCCCCAGACACAGAAAGGATTGACAGAATCTCCCTACAACAGACTATTATAGCATTTATTGCCTCTTACAGCAAGTTTGCTGTCCTTACAGATTTAATGCAAGGCAGGTTCTGGACCTCGATTCTCCATGTTCATCATGATCTAGCAGGAAAACCACGGCCCATCATTCTCCATTCACTTTTTTCTCCTGTTCCATTTTGCCTTAGAACTATTGGTGTGTGCAGAAAAGGATAAGAAAAAAAAAAGCATAAAGTGCAAATGGAACCCAATAAAAAGGAATCTTTTATTCCAATCGCAACTGTTAGCTCACTCCCATTTATCTCAAAAGCTCCCATCTATGATATGCTTTTTGCCAGGAAATTACATCTACTGATTTTCTGCAAATAAGAAAAGCTTTGGAAACATGGGTGAAAAGTATTGCCAGGCCTCGGGTTTTCTACTTCCACCTTCCTGCAGTATTACACAGGTGTTCTTTACTTTTTTGCTCAGCATGGACTACATCTTACAAAGTTCGAAAAACCAAACAAGTCATACTTCTCTGTGTCAGTTTACGGGGGAAACATTCTCCCATTTATTAGCTCTGCTTCAAACCACATTGCACAATGTCTTGGTGTGATATGGCTAAACGTGTGTATTTATTGGGGAAAGAACTCAAGGCAAGATGTACCCCTCTTTTTTATACCAGTATGGTACCAGAATTTCCATGAGGAGGAATTCCCAAGGAATTGTGGGTGTTGAAATCTGTACATCTTAAAATTTCCAAGGTTGAGAAACACAGCTCTATACACTGGCTAAGTAGACATTACTCTGTTTGTATAGCTAGCTATTGTTCAGTGATTTGGGTGCTGAAATATGAGGCCGTTATAAAAGATGGGGGAAATATCTTCCCCCGCCCCATTGTGGATTAAACTGCATTCCATATCCTTGGGAATTTTCACCAAGAAAAACTTTCACAAGGTTTTTTTTCTTCTGATATAAAATGTGCTCTATGGTTGTGGATCCAAATCTGGATTTGGGTCAGAGGTTCAGTGGCACAAATCCTGCTCTTACTGAATGCCATGGAACTCCTGGGTAGCCACTATATTTGGGGCTTCACAGAATATTTAACCTCATTTTTTCTGGTAACCCTTATATTATTAAATGTATACTCTTCCTCATGTTTTTTCCAATTAGGTGAGGCTATTCAGAGTGCAAAAAAAAAAAAAAAAAGCCACTTCAGAGAGTTTCTTAAATAATCACAAAAATGTATTTCTTATTCTGATGCAGATTTTTTACACACAAAAAAGCAACTCAATTAATATAAATGCAAATAATTCAACATCTTATTTATACATGAGATACTGCTTATTTTAAAAATGTACTTTTCCTCACATTCTTGCCACATATGCCCTCTTGTTTTTTTTAAAAAAAAATATCTAGCAGACATAACAACTTAGGACATCTCATATAAGGACCTGCCATACTTCCTAAATAATGGTATTGTCTTGTGTAGTAACATCCAGACATCAGGTTCTACATTTCCCAGGATTCCCAATTCATTGGCTATTGTCAAGAATATCACAATAATCACTGAAATAAAAAGTCTTTTGCAAATTATGTGTATCTCTAGCTAGATGAAGATGGAAAGAAGGCAAAGAAAAACTCTTAGATACCATTAAGACTCAATCGGAACAATTCCAAAATGCATTTCACAATTAGACCTGGAGTACTTGAATATGTACATTTGAAGTCCTCAACATATTTCCCCATTTTCTTTTTTTGGCTTTAATGAAACCCATTCTTATTCAGTCTATGGGTGCAGTGGTTGTTTCAAGAACAAAATGTTGAGAAGCCTGGCTAAGATTATTCAAACTGCTGAAATTACAGTTATCAACATTCACAAAGTGAAAGCTTCAAGTCTGGAGGCCTGGCTGGAAAAGTCAGTGATTACCAGAATGATTTTTGCCAGTCCACTCGACCTACAAAGAAAGATTTAAGAATGTTCCAAGAAACCAAAGGTCATAGGCGGGAAGAGCACATTTGATCCTGAGAACCAGTTCTCTCAGTCCCTCTGTTGAAGAGCTTATGGAGCAAAGGAGGCAACATGCAAATTCCTTTTATTCTGGTCCAAAAGCTACAGCATGAACGCTTCATGGCGGAAGAAGAAAAATAAAAGATGATGGGGTCCAAGCAGGCATTGAAGGTGCTGAGAAGCAAGACTTTGATCCGCCAGTCTGGACTTTTCCACTGAATATAACCCACTACATGGGAGATGTTGTAAGGTGTAAAACAGATGATGAAGACAGCTAAAGTGGCTGCCACCAGCCCCACCGCTCGTTGCTTTTTGTTCCTGCAGATGTGTGGTGAAGAGATCACTATTCTTATAAAGCCAAAATAGCAGAAGCAGGTGATCAGGGATGGCACCAGGAAAAGTACAATGCTGAGCTCCAGGCGAACAGGGAGCAGGACCTGGAGTTGCTTCTCTGTGAAATTGTCATAACAGACATTCATGGAAGGTACATTCGGAAGGG